>JAAGKR010000959.1:34142-146642 GCA_011419295.1 Clarias macrocephalus
CTTTAAGGGTATAATTATTAGCAAATGTTCACGATCGCCAGCAAGTGCCATTTGTTTGTCAGTTTATTATTACTGGCGCTCTGGTTTATTTTTGCCAGTGTCTTCTTATGTGTTTTGTAAAGGAAATAGCAATCAGTGCTAGTCAAAATAAAGAGTAAATGAAGTGTAAATTTGTGGATAAGCAGTCAGATACATGTGATTTGAATCAACAGATAGGAAATTATACTTTTTAAAAATGAAAAATGTGAATAACAACTGTTTGTAACTGCTTAGCTTGATAGGATAGTTTATTAGCTTTGTAACATACATTAGTTACTGCATACAGTATAATGATATATTGTTATTTTGTATGCGTGAGTTGTTATGTAGATAATCATAAATGATGTAAGGGTTAAAACACAATTAGACGGCACGGTGGCCTTGCACCTCCAGGGTCGAGGATTTGATTCCCGTCTCAAGGCACGTGGGCATGGAGATTGCATGTTCTCCCCGTGCTTTGTGGGTTTCTCCGGGTACTCCGGTTTCCTCCCACAGTCCAAAGAGATGCAGATCAGGCTAATTGGCGTTCCCAAATTGCCCATAGTGTGTGTTTCAGCAATCATAAACAGCCATTCCCTCACCATCCGTATTTTTTCTCTCTCTTAAAGTTAATAGACAACAAAAACCCTGCAGCATGTCATATTACCCAGAAACCCGAAAGTGCAGAGTGATTTGTCTTCAGGACTATCCAGTGGCAGAAAGCTTCCTGACATTTATAAACCCTGAGACTCTACCATAAATATTGCTTACACAAGACATCACCATATCAGTGATAGACACTTTCCTTGTTACATAACAACTCCTTTTAAAATCCATGTTATGTGGCAGGTCTCTTATACAAGTCTCTGTAAACGAGCTGTTAATATACTGTAGAAACTATAATCAGTGTTCCCCACACATAGAGTACTTGGGTAGCCACTCAAGTATAGTCAACCACTCGACGGGCCACTCGACTCCATCAAGGAGAACAATGCCGCTCGATTAACTATTAGTGGACAGTTCCCTCTCGTGCTGTCGCTCCCGTACCTGTTTATTTTGCTACCGCGAGAGCAGTGTACTGAGCAACGGATTCCCATAAAAAGAATAAGAAGGGTGTACTGATGGTCGCAGATGCCCTGCAGAGTAACACAATTTCAGACGGTGAAACTTCTTTAAGAAAAACAAAGAAATGCTTATATGGCAGTCCTGCCAGTGTGTCAATGGGGGAGACTTCACACATCAAACCGTGCACTTGGTTTTCGACTAGGTCATTCAGAAACAAAGTCATCATGACTTTTAATGCACTTTACTGCTACCAGAATATGATAATGACGTTGCAAATAATGTAAAACTCACAACATGCATAACATGCAAATTTTTTTAGTCACAGAAGCAACCTAAAAACAAACAATAGAACACATGATCTTATGAATCTGTGCTATTTCCCTGCCTACAGTATGTGACCTATTCTTATTTCTTTTTTTTATTTTTGCTCAGTCATGTTTTTCTAGTTGGTTAAAATGAAATGCATTGTATTGCAAATGTATTTCGTAGGTTGTGCAAAAAAAAAAATGGATATGTCTCTGTACATCACACAATACTGACCGCATATGCAATGAAATAGCAAAAAAAAAAATGCTCTGGCTTTTAAGGGCCTCATGCTCTGACAAACAATGCTGTCTTTCTACACCGAAAAGTTAGTTATATATAATAATGTTATATTTTTATATTTATAATAATGTAATAATATGTTATAGTTATAATTATTTTTACTTCATTTGCATCTTAACGCACAGGTAGATGGAGCGGAAGGTTTGCAGGTTGGATCTCCGAAATGTAAAATTAATAGAACTATCAAATAAATCTAAATATTGTGTTTAAAGGTCATATGTATTTGTTGTTCATTGTATGTAGTAGATGACTTTTGTGCTGGAAGATACTATTTGTGCCGAGCAGTTCTGCCGCAAGTACACTGATAATGTTTATCGGAAGAAATATAAACCTGTGCCTTGCATTGTGGCCAGATCTACAGCCTACAGAGGCGCGGATATGGAAAACTGATCAGCAGCTGATCAGATGAATTCTGTGACTGGTTTCCTTTGTCTCCATCTTTCCAGCTTTTTCTTTCATACTGTCATCATCTTCTGCCATTTGTACTGCTAGTGGTTTACCCAGCTGCCAGGTCAAATCTGTGTCACACTTCCCAGCAGCCTTTGCAGACCAGCCTGCAAATGCCTCTCATTGGCTGCCGCCCGGGTTCAGCTGGTCCACGACACCAGCTGGTGTTCCTGTTGGAAACAAGGCACCTTTGGCTGGGGATGAATGGAAACTTCAGCCCACCTACTAAACACTAATTACCAATCTGGCAGCGCACAGTGCCTTTGTTTCGGACTTTGGGCTCTCTCAGGCAGAGAGACATGCTTAGCGTCTTGTGTAAATGCCTTTTGACCACTCACTGGCTCTGATTATTGATTTCTTATGGCTCTGTGCCACCATTTTGGTTTCAGGCTTCCAAGTCGACTGCTAAATAGATTCAGAAAGCATCAGTGTGAAACTGTGTCAAGATGATTTTTGTATTTGTAGTGCGCAGCTGCCAGAATTCTGTCATATTATAATTAATTTTTTAATTGAAATACAAGGAAGGCAGATTACTGAGTGAGACAGTTTTAAAGTGTCTGGGTTCTTATTGGGTCTTGAGTATTCATGTAAAAATACATCGAAAAATCAAATTCCGTTCACGCTCCGTTTGAGTTCTTCCTTCTCTAATCAGAGTGACCTTTTTGTGACACCTTTGTGGCAACTCATGTGGACTATAAGTTTGAAAGATTTTGGGACACCTGCAGTACAGGGATTGATATGTCTGTCTACAAGAGGATTTGTGTTGTTGTTTGATGTGGGTTATACAGGCAATGCCAAATCCACAGTGCCTGGATAAAAAGCCCAGCTGATATGTTCTGTTTCAGTGAGGGCTGCAGCTGGCCTCCCACACACACACACACACACACACACACACACACACACACACACACACACACACACACACACACACACACACACAAACAGAGACCAGGAGCGACAAGACTGAGAACAAAGACACTTCTTTTGTTTTTGTGCATCAGTCAGATATTTCCATCACAATTAAATTTTCATTTTAGCAATAATAAAGAGAAAAGACATCAATCAAAGTTCAATCTGATTATCAATCGATGCTGTTAACCCTGTTTTCAATTTTGTGCGACAACATCTCTATTGTAAGCGGCTTGATCGGTGAAGAACCTGGAATGATGCTTTTGTAAGAAATATGTTAAAGGATATCACAATGGTAGACCAATCCTTAGCCTGTGTCATCTGAACAAACAGATTTATATGTTTAGACTGTTCGTTTTTAATTCGTAGTTGCATGATAGACAAGCAAATTGTACAACTGCTCAAAAAATAAAGGGAACACTAAAATAACACATCCTAGATCTGAATGAATGAAATATTCTTATTAAATACTTTATAGTACGTCATGTTTTCATAGTTGAAGGTGCTGACAACAAAATCACACAAAAAATTATCAGTGGAAATCAAATTGATTAACCCATGGAGGTCTGGATTTGGAGTCACACTCAAAAGTGAAGTGGAAAAACACACTACAGGCTGATGTAATGTCCTTAAAACAAGTCAAAATGAGGCTCAGTAGTGTGTGTGGCCTCCACGTGCCTGTATGACCTCCCTACAACGCCTGGGCATGTTCCTGATGAGGTGGCGGATGGTCTCTTGAGGGATCAGACCTGGACAAAAGCATCCACCAACTCATGGACAGTCTGTGGTGCAATGTGGCGTTGGTGGATGAAGCGAAACATGATGTCCCAGATGTGCTCAATTGGATTCATATCTGGGGAAAGGGCGGGCCCGTCCATAGCATCAATGCCTTTGTCTTGCAGGAACTGCTGACACACTCCAGCCACATGAGGTCTAGCATTGTCTTGCATTAGAAGGAACCCAAGGAACCCAACCGCACCGGCATATGCTCTCACAAGGGGTCTGGGGATCTCATCTCGGTACCCAGTGGCAGTCAGGCTACCTCTGGCGAGCACACGGAGGGCTGTGTGGCCCTCCAAAGAAATGCCACCCCTTACCATTACTGACCCACTGCCAAACCGGTCATGCTGGAGGATGTTGCAGGCAGCAGAACGTTTTCCAGGGCGTCTCCAGACTCCCTCACGTCTGTCATGTGCTCAGTGTGAACCTGCTTTCATCTGTGAAGAGCACAGGGCACCAGTGGCCAATCTTGATTTTGCCAATCTTGGTGTTCTCTGGCAAATGCCAAACGTCCTGCACAGTGTTGGGCTGTGAACACAACCCCCACCTGTGGACGTCGGGCCCTCATACCACCCTCATGGAGTCTGTTCTTGACCGTTTAAGCAGGTACATGCACATTTGTGGCCTGCTGGAGGTCATTTTGCAGGGTTCTGGCACTGCTCCTCCTGTTCCTCCTTGGACAAAGGCAGAGGTAGCGGTCCTGCTGCTGGGTTGTTGCCCTCCTATGGCTTCCTCCACATCTCCTGATGTACTGGCCTGGTAGCGCCTCCATGCTCTGGACACTACGCTGACAGACACAGCAAACCTTCTTGCCACAGCTCACATTGATGTGCCATCCTGGAAGAGCTGCACTACTTGAGCCACTTGTGTGGGTTGTAGACTCTGTCTCATGCTACCACTAGAGTGAAAGCACCGCCAGCATTCAAAAGTGACCAAAACATCAGCCAGAATGCATAGGAACAGCATGTGAAATTGATCAATCAGTGTTGCTTCCTAAGTGGGCAGTTTGATTTCACAGAAGTGTGATTGACTTGGAGTTACATTGTGTTGTTTAAGTGTTCCCTCTATTTTTTTGAGCAGTGTGTGTATATATACAGTATATATGTAAATTATAGACAAAATCTACATATATCCACTACTGTGCATATACTGTATTACCTGTAAAAAAAAAAATTGCAGTCTTTTGTGTATAAATAATTGTACGTGTCCATATCACGAAACAAATGTGGTTAATTGTTCAGCGCAAGTATAAATGTAATACAATTTTTTTGTGGTTAGACTTGAGCATTTTCATACCTCAAGCTCCCATGCCAATTCAGAGTCTATGTGAATGAGCTACTCCTGAGCCACTTCCACCAGGTATCTCCTTATACGAGGTCACGGAAAGAAAAGAAAAATCTCAGCCAGCATACAAATGAGAACAAAATCAGACAAAGCAGGAACTGTGTTTATTACATTTTTAAGAAAATTGGCTTAAAAGTAAAATGTGTTTAATGGGTCTCTTTTAACTATGACTTTTAAAGTCTAGACAGATTCTAGGCATCAAAAACATGAGCAGCACTTTGGAGCTTTTATGTGTCTGCACCATTTGACTTTGGGATTGTTCACTGAGCACTTTGGGTTGACAGATTGTGACCATTCTGTGGGTGATTTTTGTTTATTACAAACAAATTGGAGTAAAGCAAATGCACTTTGATATAAATTAAAACAGAATTAACATAATGTTGTAAAGAAAGACTCTGATATATATCATCATATATCAGTCAGTCAACTGCTTAATGAATGGCACCTTTTCAGTCTCCTTGACATCTCTCTTAAATTGAAATGAATTAGATTTTTGTCATCATAAGCTCTTATGCTTTGCTGCATTAAGACAGGCCCTTACTGGTGCACTGGAGCAATCCTACTGCAGTGAGATCAGCCTTGTTTTGGCTGTTAATGAGTTAGATGTGGAATTGCAGACACCGTGCTGCATGTGCAACTCTTTTTATCCCCTTTTCCCCCTCAGTCTCTGTATGTCTGATTGTCTTTGTGTGCTGATTAAACCTTGTCACTTCTTCTTCCTCCTCCATCAGGCAGGGATTAGAGGATAAGGCTTCCATCTGGAGATATGCTGCATGTCTGGTGATGGTTTAATCAGAATTTTTATCACAAAGCAGGGCCTTTATTACCCCATGCACATTCACCAAGTAAGACTGTGACCAAGATGATATATATTTTTGCCTCAAACTATCTCTTCACTGTGAGTAACTTGGGACACTTCAATATTCTTCTGTTTATTTGCCCTGTATATTACTTTGTCTATGATGGTCTGTCATAGTGTGTTATCCCATATTCCCTTGTACCTCGGCTGGGCAGTGAGAGAATGCTGCCTGAGCATCTGCTACTCTCAGCATACTGAATGTGAAAATCAATCTCAGCCCTATTTTTTTTCTTTCTTTTTTTTTTTTTCTAATGCTTACGTGAGGTGTGTTTGCTAAAGGTCTTGTGCTGTTATTGGGTTGGTATTGAATTTCATGCTTTGTACTGTTATAAATTTGATGATTTCCAAAGATATGAATAGACATGAAGACTTATTGAATGCTAGTCGGGTTTCAGTTTCACCTCTTGCATATAGAACAAAATGCTACCTTCATTTAATCACAGCTCTCATGCTCTTATTTACAAGAGTGAAAGTGGCATTGGAAGATCATCATCTTTATACATTCAGTATTCTTCTCATCGTCTCTAAAACCTGGCATTAGAAAAAAATAGAATGTGCTTGAGTACATTGGTTTTGAAATCAAATAACTATTTTACTTGTACAGTACATTGGAGAGGTTTTAAGCCACCCCTCATGTCATCATATTTAGCTTCCAGGAGCTTCTTGTATTTTTTTACCTATGAATTATTCCAGCATAATCAAAACATCTAATTTAAGATTTGAACCAGTAAGAAAAACGGGTGCAGATGATGACAGATGGTCAGGCCGGTGATTAGGATAGTGCTGATGCTGAATGCTGAGGGGTTGAAATAGATGAGAGGGGAAATGAGGTTGCTACTGAAACAACAATTTTTTAAATTGTTTCTTTAGAACATTTGCGCCAATATCTACACTGCAAATTTTCGTGCAGAAGACAAGAAAAGCTGGTGTATGACATTTTGAAAAATGCCGCCTACCTCTTGAATGTTATTATTATATGATGCTAAGAGTTTAGGGTTACAATCCAGAGATCCGTAAAGATTAACTAGGTAAGGATATATCCCTCTGATTGCTCACTTTAGGCTTTTTCCTAGGTACATCTATGATGTTATGTGCTGCAGTCGTCTTCGTGTTTTGCCTTTTTATCATCTGTGTGGGTAGATTTTTGCCAAGTGTTGTGTGCTATGTTTCTATGGTATCAATCTCAGTTAACAGCTCTAAATTATCCCACAGCACATCTCCTTTACAATAATTAACGAAGATTATATATTACAGTCTGCACAAGCCAGAGAAGCTAAAAGATCAGACATCGCCATGGCGCTGACTTTTCAAGCCTGTGTCTTGAAATAAGCTCTGCTTCCAGTGGCAAACTTTATTGAATCAGGTCGACATTAAAAGAAAGAACAAATTTTAAAAGTGTTATAAAAGGATACAATATATATCCAATGTTTATTATGACTAGAGGTGTGAATCATAGGTTGATTTGAGTAGATTTTGGCTTATTGCTAATTTCTGCTGCATTAAATTCAACAGCAATAAAGTTTTACTGTCTTACTGTCATATCTAATAAACATTAAAATGTTTCATACAAAACAATTTCACCAGGGAATTCACTGCTCCACACTTTAGTCCAGTAGGTATTGCACCAATTTCCTATACATTTTCACAAAATGCAAGTATTTGTGGAGTTCAAGGATTAAATCTATTGAATTACCAAAAAATTAATTAATACCAAAATTAATTAATTAAATTGCATAATTGTTTAAATCACAAAGCTCTAATTTTGACGAGCAATAAAGAGGCTGTAAAGTATAAAACGTGCTTTCATATTTCAGTGGTGCTTTTCCTACTGTAATGATGCATGCTTAAAGTCAGAAACTAATGGAAACAGAAAAATCAACCTGATATAGAGAACATTTCTAGTTATAAGCAGAAGAAATTACTTTAGCATCCAGGTTACTTAATATTCAAAGCATACTGTGTTCCGCATATTTTATGGATTATGGAAACATTTTTTTCCCTGTTGTTTAGCTTAATTCAATCTATGCACTTTGTTTAATTCTACCAAATAAAGCTGAGTATATTCTACCAATTTGCTACAAAAAAAAATGTATGCATTTTCTATACTTTTAGCAAATTCTAATATCAATAATAATACTATTGGAGTGAAATAGGCAAAAGCTGGTGTAACCGCTTAGTAAAATTACACTTAGGACTAGGCTTGGTAATCTATGAACATAACCATCGTGCTTTCAAACCTATAATTTAAATATAAAAATTATTATGAGCAACATCACCTTTTAGTTTTCACTTGGACAGAATAAATAATGAAAGTTTTCATGTCCAGTGTGAGGACTCCATGTCCAGTGTTACTGCCGATGTCCCTGCATGTAACTATAATGAATTCGGAGTGTGCTTGATAAGAGGCTGCTGATAAGAGGAGAGAATGGGATTGGAATCAGTTCTTCAGGGATATGGGAGCACTTCAGTAGGTCTCTGCCCTAAACGTGGTTCTGCCTGGCTGATTTCATTTAAAGCCCTCCAGTACACAATCCTGGACTTATTCCTAGTTCAACACTTGTAGCCAAAAGAAAAAAAAAAAGCCTCCAAAGGCAATTGAAGCAAGCATGCTTGACTGAAATTCTAGGTGGTATTCAGGACAAAATTGGGCTTTTGACAAGACTTGTGTAGATTTAGCTCTAGAGACAAAACATTTTTTTTTGTGGGGACAAAACATTTATATCAGTGATGGTGGTGCAAATGAGAAAAGAATCAGAGCTGAAGAAAAGAACGAGTCAGCTCTCAAGTGCACTAGCAGATGTTTACATGTGAAAAGTCAATTTTGTTCCGATGATTGAATATGATGGAGGACAGAGATGCACTCAGGAGAAAAAGGGGAGGAAATTATGTTCTATACACAGTACACTCTCACTCTTACTGTTTTAATTTCAGTTTAGACATTTCTCCTGTCTTTTTCTCTCTGCTTGTTGCAATACATAGGATAAGAGCCCCCAGGGACAGTGTTATCTCCGGACAATCTACTGTATCTCTAGTGCATTATCTAACAAGTACTTTCCAGTTTAAGCATGTATGCGAGTAGCTTTTAAATCTAAGAATAATGGATAATATCTGTAACATCCCACACTGTATCATTCTCAGTTGAAGCTTCTTATGAAACAGATATGAAAATGCTGGTGCTGGTTTTTGGTTCCACAATCTTGTGCAGAACATTGTAAAGCTAAAAGGAAGCAATGTGCCTGTTCTTGGGACTTTGTTAGATCATTGAGCTTTTATCCATTTGACACAAGAGCCACTCTATTCCTTAAACTGCTTCCAGTACAAGAGGTGTGCTAAGTGATAGGTTTAAAATTTCATTCCTGTGCAATGAGTCATCCATGTGCAGCTTCCCGTAACTGGACCGACTGGAAAGGGAGAAGGTGCCACGGTTTTGGTTTGGACATCCAGGTCTTTACTCTGTCAGAGAGCAGGCTTTATAAACAGAATATATACCAACCTAATAACAGTGGAAATGGGTACCGGTCCAAAACCTATTACCACCCACTCCCCTGTCTTTTCCATCCTTTCCCCCAAGAGCAATCCAATTAAATTCAAGCTGGTTCTGCTCTGCTAAGCTTGTTTCACGTGCAGCAAGCCCTGTCTGAATCGCATTCTCTGCATCATCACTTCTAGCTCTTCCTTTTTCCTCAGTGCATCACCTCTCAGTCACAGATTTTTTTTTGTCATTTACCTTTTGTATTTCTTTACCCATGCTCTTCTTCGTAGCCAACCTTTCGTTTTCTTGCCCTTTTCCCAGCTCTCATGCTTTACCATCATGCCTGGTTTCCATGGAAACGCCACATATGAGTTCAACAGCTGGGGTGTCATTTTACAGTTAGACGCTGCATGTTTTGCCCACTGTTGCATGCGCAATCCAATGGAATGAAACCCTTTAGGTTAATAACGATAAGCACGTAGGTAGCACAGCATTCCTTTTATCAGCCAAAAGTCAATCCTTTTCACTCCACCGTATCAATGCTCATTTCACACTTTGTGCTTTTTCTTTATGTATTTATATTTTCTTTGATGTTATAGCCGTTTACTATTTTTTTTATTGCTTTCCATAATACATAATGACATCATGTATTTTAGAAGACATGGTAGAGAGTAAAAACCGAATCACATCAGTCAATCAAAAAGGGAGTTGGAGTCAAGTTTTCAAGCCTGTAGTGGTGGTGGGATGTATGGGAGGGGTGAGTGGTTGTTGAGTGAGGCACCAAATAACACAACACAAATAAACCTAGTGAGAGAGTTTTTTTTTTTTTTTTTTTTTTTACGCATAGGCTGCCTTGGAATTGATCCATCCTAATAGGGATCCATGCACTGGACAGTACAATGGTTCTGTCCTGGGAACTCTGATGAAAATCCAGGGGAGAGGTTGGTTCCAAAGGTGAACAGCCTATGTCATGTTGAAATTGCTGAAGTCATAGCATAGCAGAAGATGATGAATATGCTTCAGTGGACTTTATAAAAGGGTACATTTAAGAGTTTGAGGCAATGATGTCCTTGTGAAGTAAAGGAATATCAGAGCTTTGTATGTGCATTTGAACCTCCATTTAGTCATAGTCTGTAGTGAGCTTTAAAACATGATCTGGGCGTTTATCCCCGATGGTGCCCTATGCTTAACTGCCTAACAGATGCACTTCACAGTCTCTTTAGCCCTAGGTAATGTATAATGTCTTTCTCTTTCTGCCCACCCCCACAGTCAGCATAAAATCTGTCCTTCTTTGACCATGTCCTTATTTTCCAGCTCTATGCTCAGGTGGATCTCATGCTGTCTAAATCATTACCTGCTCTAAGGGGATCTTACCAAGGATTTAATTCTGCTCAAGTATAGTAAGCTAAATTAAGGATTAATACCTCTGGATACTGTGTGTTGAAACAGAATGTGTTGTGAACATTTCTTAAAGTGTGCCTTCCAGCTTCTGGCAAGACCCGAAACATTTTTTTAATAGTGAGGACGTGTCTAGCCTGTGACCCAGTGGTGGCTGTGAAAGCTCTCGACTGCTGCTCATTTCAGCAAGAAGCTTCCTCAGGCTCTGAAAAATGAATAAAATTACCTGCTTTGCTATTGATTGCAGATTGGCCTGACTGATTAATAGTGTGGCCGGCATGCTAGTCTGCTGTCTGAAACTCTGAAATGAACAGTGCTGATTGAGATGGATTGAATTGCGTTATACAGTATGTATGAAGCACAGTACGAAATTCAGGTGCTATTACAAATTGTAAGTTGTTGCACTCCAGTAGCTATGTACAGTATAGGCATTTGATGTATACAGTAGGTGTTTATCTAAAAATGGTACAAAAAAGGCTTGTTATCATGGTGGCATGACTTTAATTATTAGTGGTGTTGTTCAATATAGCATACAGCATTAGTGTATACTAATATATGATATTTAAAAATGCATTACAAACATATTCAGGCATTCTCATATGTAGTCAGGGAGGCAAGGAGAGGTAAGGCCAAGCATATTGTACAGTATGTGTGTACTGTCCAGTTATGTTGGGAGGGCAATAGGTGATTTAATGCAGAGCAGTTTGGTGAAATTTAGCATTACCTTTAGTGTAAGAACTCCCTCATGGGAGTGGACGTGGATCTGCATAACCAAGCAGATCATGGCATAATTAGCTATTACGCCTCTCCGGCTATTAGGTTTTTTTTCAGCCTTGATGAGGCTTTTCCAACCAAACTGGCAGATGGTGCAGATGTTCCTGGGTTTGAATGCATATTTCACTATGGATTGTAATTACATTTGAAGCAGAAGCCACATGGTATTTTGAGGTATTGATGAATATTTTGTTTAATACGAGTTCCTATATATACTGCCTGGCCAAAAAATTATTGGGCTGCATCAAGCAAAGAACACAACTGAGGAGATCTGAAATTACTGGCATTAAGAAATATCCAGCATATTATTAAAACCTGGAAGTATAGTGCTGACCTGTCTGTGTTGTGGAAGAAATGTAGTCAGAAAAAATCATGATAGGAGATCACGTAAATGCTTGGTGAAGTCGCATCATTAAAAAAAAACAAAAAAACAGTAGAAATCACATATGTGATTAATTGTAAAAGTGAGAGCATGTTCACATACACAATGCAATGAAAACACACTGATAAAACTCACTAAACTGATAAATCCAGCCAGTGCACCCATCATGCATAATGCCCACTGTACAAACCTCTGGAGAGGCAGTGTTATAATCTGGGGTTGTTCCTGTAAGGCAGGTTAGGTAAGAATGTTTCTGGGTAAATCATTCAAGGTAAACTGTAAAAAAAAAAAAAAAAGCAAAAGTATGTTTCTAAAGGGTCTTGATTATACTCTAAACACTAAATAAGATTGCATCGACATGTCCGTCAGTGTCCTTTTTTTTACTGCATGCATTCATCCTCATTTTCACTGCAGTGTCTTCATTCATTTTTATTTTGCCATTTTGACAGCTCAGCATTTAATAGCCTGGGAATCCATTTACTACTGTAGATCACTCAGCTAATAAGTCCTTAAGCTTTTCTCATTTATCACAGCACCATATTGGAACTGAAACAACATAGTGTTACTGGTTGTAGGAAACAAGGGATATGGATTTGGAGGATTCGAGCCTTTCCACACTATCAAGTTTAATGGGGTGTGTATGACTGTGCTCAAAAGTCATCTTTTCCAATGAGTACTGAAAATAAGAGGTTAGACTTAAGGTCAAGATAAATGTACTGTGGCTAATGCAGACTTGTATTCTAGCTGTCACAGTGATGGTTAATAGTTTTTTTCACTGTAATGAAAACCATGACATGGACTCAGTGAGCTTTTAAATTATTTTTTAGTTCTTTCCTCTTGATTTTTTCCCCCTTAATTTAGTCATGGCCAATTCATAAATATCTTTTACTGCCCTTCCCAGCCTAGTGATAACCACCAATCAGGGAGCGGGAAAGCTATCACATGCTCCTTTTTTTTTTTCCCTTTTAGAACTGCTGCTTATGGTGCATTCGGGGACGGCATAACAAACTCAGAGGAATGCGCCGTCCACATACTTCTGCTTGCATGAGCTCACAGATGCACATGTTTGGATAGTGTTTCTGTGATTGATAAGGGAGACTATGTATGCCACCCCTCCTCCTCCCAAGAGCATAGAGAGAGACCTCACGTGACTTGGCAAACCCTATTCTGTTATCGTGAGTCAGTCAGGAGCCAGTGATCTCATCATTTCTGTTGATATCGTGATATATGTGTGGAGGTCTCAGTGTCGGATGTCACTGTAATTTAATTCTGGAAAACCAGCAAATTGGTTTTCTACTTTGACACCTCAAATCAATAACGTCCCGGTGCCAGACACCACAGTACACCCCCAGAGGTCTTCTGCAGTCATGCCCCAAGGGACCAGAGCTGCCCCAGCAAGTCCCAATACTGTGTAGGGGACCTACACAGTATTGAGACGAATGATGTGCATTTTAATGTTATGGCTGTTTTTGCTCTCCAAAATCTTAAACCTTTTACACACTGCAACCTTTATAAATGCACTTAAGCCATTGATTAGATTGATAATAAGAATTAGCCATTAAAGAAATGTGATGTCATACTGTTTAATTCAGATTTTTTTTGGTCAGATTTGGATTTGCCTGTCATGACATTTCACCTTCATAATTACAAGTGCCTTTTTTCTGACTCTAATGTGGATGCGTCTGTCGTCTGAAACGTGCATGGATGCGTCTGTCGTCAAATTTGCGCAACAACTCATTAATTTCAAATTATGGAAAAAATTCCCGTAACATGACCGCGTATCAGATATTTACAGTATCAGACCTAGGGCTACATATGACAATCTGAAAAACATCAGCTTTGTGTGTTCAGACCTATTTGTGTCCCATTAGGTTGAAAAAAAAAATCTGGATTTAATTACATCAGCTCGTGTGTCATACACTTTTAGCCCAGCTTCAAATAAATAATTCCATAAATCATTATTCTTAATAAGGATATTTACACTACAAAGGCAGGTGACGGGATTATACAGTATTCCTCATCTTATCAGTGCAGGACAATGGCACGTTTTCTCTCCTTTGGTCAAAAATATTATCAGCATCTCATCCTGATTTACCAGGAACACAGGAAATGCTTCAAAGTCTGAATACATAGAGTGACAATAAAATGGCATGGGGGTGATTTTAACGTGTGTGTGGTTAAGCTGGGCTGATAGAAGCAGGTCAGAGAGAAAGGTGCTGAAGCAGAGGTGTATGCAGAGCCTGTGTTCATCATGGAGGCGTATAAAGTATTCACATTTCTTACCACTGAGTTCTGCTCTCATTACTTCTGATCAACACCCACTCTCTGGTGACCTTTAATGCAGACCAGATGCACAATGTGGCCAAACGTTTGTGGACACCTGACAGTCGCTCCCATATGGACCATTTCAAATTGTTAACACATGAAGATGTCTTAATGTATGCTGTAGCATTACAGTTTCCCTTCACTGGGCTCAAACACGTTTCAGCATGACAGTCCACTTTGCACAAACCAAGCTCCATGAAGACATGATTTGCCAAGTTGATGTCAAACTCTTCTGTCGAATTTCAATGGCTTGCTCAGAGACCGAGCTTTAACCTTACTCAACATCATTGGGATGCTCCCCAGGCCTGGTCACTTGACATCAGCGCCTGACCTCAACAAAGCTCTTATGGCTTAATAAACAAATTCCCACAGCCAACATCTCCAACATCATAGTGGAAAGCATTCCAGGGTATTGTACCCATTAAATACCACATATCAGTATGGTGGTCAGGTTTCCACAAGAGTTTGGTCATATAGTGTGTAACGGGTCATACTGATTGGTTTAGTGTGCGAAAAAAGAAATAATGTGAGAAGAAAATTAATTTATGCAGACAAAATAGTGAGTCAAGAGTGTAGGCAGACCGTAATGTCTAAAAGCAATAAATATCTGCTGTTATTTTGGGTTTGTATGCTATTAAAATATGACGTGTGTGCGTGTGTGTTTCTTGTTACAGTGCTGAAGCTACTGAAGGAGGGAGCTGACCTAAACACAGTTCTCTCGTCAGGAGGTTCGCTGCTCCATCTGGTATGAACATACTCCAACACCATGCTCCCTCTGGAGAGGTCTTCCACTGTGTTTGTCTCAATCAGCCCTCCTCCTCCTACCAGAATAAAACAATTCTTACAACTGCTCTTCTACTGTATCTTTCTCACTTTTTCTGGGAGCCTTCCTCTTCCTCACTGCTTTCCTTGCTCTGAATAAATTAATAGATTTTTTTTCGGCCATTGTATTCATATATATGTTTTATCTTCTCCTTATATATTCCTGGCACGATTTTTACACATTAACTGCTGTGTGTCCTGAAACTGAACTCATTATTTAAAAAATGGTAAAGGGTTTGAACATGGAAGTGCATTATAAAGAGGTATAAAATCTTTTTTTTTTCTTTTTTAAGAGACCACCTCAACAGTTAGAATATAATTGGACAAGTTTTTTTTCATTAGAAATTCATCAGAAGCAATCTTTAACTAATAATTGTGAAATAAGCAGGTGTAACAGAAGTCAACAGCGAGCAGTTTGTGCATGATTGCACATCAGTGAGACATCAAGAGGCACCAGTCTTCTCCGATTAATTGCTTTTTCATTTTCAGAGTCACTTTATTTTTTATCGAGTAATCATTTCCCACAGCATGAAGTGGAGCAAAAAATATTCAGCAGAATTTACCAAAATGCCCATTATCAGTGTGAACTTTATTCATTAATAATTTGTCATGATTATAGTTTTTTTGCAGCAATGCTAAAATCTAAAGGCCTTCCTGCCCCTAGTGTGCTACACTTACCCATAATGCTGTTCTGTTCTTTGCAGTGTGCTCGCCATGACAATGTGTTTGCAGCAGAGATTCTGATAGAACGAGGCCTGAATGTCAACCTGCAGGATGAAGACCTCTGGACTGCGCTGCATGTGGCCTGTGCCTGCGACCACACTGATATGCTGCTGCTGCTGCTTTTGGTGAGGAATAACAAACACACATCATACACACACAGCTTGTTAGGCAGACTGACATTCTAACGTTTTTAGGCCTGAATATGTCATTTTCCTGTAATCAGTATAATCGAAAAACTAGAGAGGGAAGTAGTGAATAAAATAGTCAGCTCTGGGGTGTGTGTGCTGCTAGTACACTGAAATGACTTTCTAATAAGAGCATGTGCAAACGTCTTTTATTTCTCTACTGTAGCAGCAAATGATTAACATTTTTAATTAATTACTTATATTTATTTTTAACTGCTGTTTTGTTACAACTTCCATTATAACAATTATGGCCAGGTTTTGACGTTAATGATGTTGTCATGTTAAATCACAAAGAATGAAGTAATCTGGTCTGAATGCATACAATATTTGTCAGTAATGCATACAAACATAGACACGTGCTACCCATCTAGCTTGGTGTTTTTAAAATTTTTTTATTTAATTGGTGTTTTTTTGTATTAAGTTAAGCGTAATGTAAGCCTATATAAACACTATATGTGTGTGTGTGTGTGTGTATATACAGTACAGACCAAAAGTTTGGACACACCTTCTCATTCAAAGAGTTTTCTTTATTGTGTTCTTTATTGTGCTCTTTAGCCCAAACAAGCCTCTTCTGCTTGTTGCCTGTCCTTAGCAGTGGTTTCCTAGCAGATCTTCTACCATGAAGGCCTGATTCACACAGTCTCCTCTTAACAGTTGTTCTAGAGACGTGTCTGCTGCTAGAACCCTGTGTGGCATTGACCTGCTCTCTGATCTGAGCTGCTGTTAACCTGCGATTTCTGAGGCTGGTGACTCGGATGAACTTATCCTCCGCAGCAGAGGTGACTCTTGGTCTTCCTTTTCTGGGGCGGTCCGCATGTGATCCAGTTTCTTTGTAGCGCTTGATGGTTTTTGTGACTGCACTTGGGGACACTTTCAAGTTTTCCCAATTTTTTCGGACTGACTGACCTTCATTTCTTAAAGTAATGATGGCCACTCGTTTTGCTTTACTTAGCTGCTTTTTTCTTGCCATAATACAAATTCAAACTCTTTGAATGAGAAGGTGTGTCCAAACTTTTGGTCTGTACTGTGTGTGTGTATATATACAGTGGAACCTTGGATTACGAGCATAATTCGTTCCGGAAGTGGGCTCGTATTCCAAAACACTCTTAAACCAAATCATCATTTCCCATAAGAAATAATAAAAACTCAAATTATTCGTTCCACAGCCCCCAAAAATAAATACATAAAAATAATTAATGCAATCTATAAAATGAAAATAAAAAACAAATTACTCTGCACTTTACCTTTTAAAAAAGTACAAATAAATCATGACAGATAAGTGAGAGAGTGACGCTCGGTGTCAAAATAAGAGTCGCATGTGATACTCGGCGCTCGTAAACTAACACTTGCTCGGTTTCCGAATAAAAAATATTTTAAATCTGTGCTCTGTTTGCGGAACACTCGTAAACCACGTTACTCGCAATCCGAGGTTGCACTGTATATATATATATATATACATCCAAGTGAAAGATTTATCAGAGAGGGAAAGATTTAACATATCAGAAAAAAATCATAAAGAATCATAAATTTGCAGTCACACAGTTGTGTTTAGAACATTTTGAAAATCGCATTAAAAATGTATTTCAATTAATCAAGAAAATGGTAGCAATCAATATCAGTTACAAATTAGAATGAGTGCATTAATATAAACTTGAATTACATATTAATGTAACTATTTGCTAGTGTAAATATTAACTTCAGCAGTTTGAATTAGAAAGATAATCAACCCCTTCAGAACATTAAAATATTCTGAGAGTGCTGTGCTATAATTAAAATGATGTAATACTTATGCAAATGAATCCAGTTCTAAAAAAGCAGTTAGCCTCCGGACACTTCGAGTCGAATACCGCATGCATATACCGCGTGCACGGTGCCTGTTTCAGTGCTGCTGTTTTTTTCCTCCTCTCCTGCTCTTTTATTTACTCCTCTGGCCATGTTCTCTGTCACACCCTCCTCCAGACAGAAGATTAAAGGGGATTATGTTGTGATGGATGAAAGTGAAAATAAGGCAGAAAGGATGAGAAGCATGACCGCTTATGACTCAAACCATCCTTACCTCAACATTAGAAATTTATTTGAGGTTGCCCAGCACACACTCCCCAAGCTTAATACGTGTGTGTGTGTGTGTGTGTGTGTGTGTGTGTGTGTGTGTGTGTGTGTGTGTGTGCATGTCTGTGTAAATGATGTAAGGGGTGATGATAGTCTAACCTTTCCAGCCTTGGCCTTTAACTGGCATCAGATCTCTTAATCACTGATCAGACAGGAGTGAACTGCGATAGTGTTACTGTGGATTAGTGTGTGGAGACTATTGAGAAAACTGCAGACCTTTAACCTTGCAGACCTTTGTGTAGACATACAGCATGATTTTATGTACTGTGTGTTGCAAGCGCTGGCTGTGTGCACAGAACTGTTACTGAATGGTTTGTTAGAGACATGTCAGACATGATGGAATGAACAAGTCTGAGGTCGAGTTCAGACAGATTTTGATGTGGATACGGATTTTCATACTTTTAAATTTAACATATTTAAAAGTGCGGTAAGTCATGTGCATCAACATCAGGAGAAAGCAGAAAGTTCCTGTTCTGACACAAGCATTCTGATGTTTTGTCCCCGGTGAGGCAGGTACATGTGGTATAGAAGCATAACCTTAAAACGAATGCTGATTTTCAACACTTTCCTCAAAATCACTGTTCCGTGAACAGTATTTCTTCTTTAAAAAAAAATGCGTGCTTGACAAGAGGTCGTTAACTGACTGACTGGATGTGAACTCAGCAAAGTATTTTAGGGATCTGAATAAATAAAAATGCTGTAGCAGAGTGGTTTATTATGTTTTAAGTTTCAGAATTTAGCAGCTCTAGTTCTGTGGCTGGTCCTGAACACAATCCATTATGGCTTCTGCAGACATTCAGCAGATACTTTGTTGTGATTTATCTAATCACATGCTATTATTTCATTCATTCATCTGAAGGTAGCTCACTGGACTAGAGACTTGCTGAAGAATTGGCCATTAGATCACAAAAAGAAGAAAAAATATGCTTTTATTTAATTACTCCTCTCTGGTCTGATTAGTGACGAAATTGCTTGTATATGGAAAAAAAACAGCGTTTGAAGATGAATGGAGAGAGATTAATGCATTCATTCTGTCCGAGTGAAAATTAAACTCTTTGCAGCTCATCTTGTCACCGTCCATGATGCACCACATCCTAATATTAGAGATGATTATTTATTATTGTGTGATGTGATTTATTATTTCTCTTTTTTATATGATTTTATTATTTATGCAAAGCACTTCGGGCATTTGTTATTATTAAAGTGCTATACAAGTTAAAATAAAATGTAAATTATTAAAAGGCATGAACCAATCATCAAATGGGCATGAAGTGTAAGCAAGGAATCTCATGAAATTGGACCTTCGTTGTTGAATATTTAATTGAATATTCATGATTTGTAGTGTTTCGGTATACAGTAATATCTGACGAGTCAAACTTTAAAAATAATCAATTGAAAGTGAAGGTAAAAAAAAATCCATTTAAGTTAACTTATCAGGTACTTATGGAGAATTTGTCCTCCACATGCTGTGGGTGTGTGAGATTGTTGATTAGCTTGAATGTGACACCGTATCCAGATGCAGTCTGTTTGCTCTGGGCTCTGATAGGCTGTGTGCGTGTGAGTGTATGTGTGTGTGTGTGTGTAGCGGTGTTTGATGTTTGATGTAACCTTCATGCTCCTCTACGTTTGTTTAGCTGGGATGATAGCAATAGCAGGTGGCAAGGCAGGACCCAAACATGCAAATACACAGCATTTGGTGTCGTAGTGATGCAGATGGTGCAAAATGAAGTATTTCTAGTTAGAGAATAATTATGCAAAATATTATAGTTAATCACTGGGTTGCTCTTCTATAACACACTACATGCAATTACCATGAACTGATAGATGCACATGCTCTATGCACGTACACATAGAAACACACGTCTCAGATGAGCACGTTGATTACACGAATATTCTCTTCATTACTTTGGCTTTTAGTTTTTGTTTTTCTCTCCACATATTTCTCTTTTTTTTTTATCCTTTTTTTGTACTTTCTTTCTCTGCATCAGTGCTCATGTCAATGAAACGGTAATGTCAGTAATGAGGAACTACATTATGCATGGATGTTCTGACAGAGTCCTATGCACTCATAACGTTCTTGACGTCAGCGCTTTGATCATGCAGGAGCTGCACAAGATTTTTCCCAAACATAGCAAACACAGTATTTTCTCATGTAAACAGCAACAATGAAGTGTGCGTGTATGAGTAAGGAAAAAGTGTTTGTCTAATTTCGCTGCAGCTGTGCTTTCCGTGGTTGCATGGTCCGTGTGTGTGTGTGTGTGTGTGTGTGTGTGTGTGTGTGTGTAAATAAGAAAACGTATCAATGAACATTTCTGAAAGTAGGCCTCATTTGCATACTAGAGTATGAGGGTATGAGAAGATTGGAGGAGCGCTCACGAGGCAGGGGAAATTACACTGTAATTACAGCACAGAGGAAACACTTTCCAGCCCATCTCCCATGTACACTTTCACCCAGGACGTAAAGTGCAATTAATCAGGAAGGTGTTAAATTTGAATGCAGATCAGAATCCAAATCACGGGAAGATTGACACAGCAATTGCTCAGGCTTATAATCCCCTGGGGATTCTCAGGAGCACTCCTGCGTGTGTGTGCGCCAACATTTTTCATTCTCTTTTTCTTTTCCCCCTGTGGGCAGAGGACATCTTGATTATTGTTTATCCCACAGTAGCAAATGAAAGGCAAATGTTAACAAGATGAACAACTGGTTGAAATGTCTGGAAATTGGAGCAGATTTTGGTTCTTCGGTTACATTAATATGTAACTACAATTTGATGCATCATTAATGAGGGAATCATAAGCAGAGTGAAAAACAAAACATTGTTTGTAATGTAAATTTTATCTCATTACCGAATTCAACAGGAAGAGAGTTAGGAGAATTTCTGGCAGTTAGGAATGCATAGATTATTGAATTCTGCATAAATAATGAAAAATACAGGTAAGCGTATAGCTCTGAGGATACTGACGTGCAGACCTCTTCAGTTTCTGGAAGTTTTCTTTCTCCTTATCTCCATAGTGGCGTATTGGTTAGCACCATAGCCTCGCACCACCAGGGTCGAGGGTCGAGACCCACCTCAGGTCTGTGTGCATGGAGTTTGCTTGTTCTCCCCGTGCTTGGTTTCCTTCGGGTACTCCGGTTTCCTCCCACAGTCCAAATGCAGGGAGATTGAGTTAATTTGTGTTCCAAAATTACCCATAATGTATGTGTGTGTGTGTGTGTGTGTGTGTGTGTGTGTGTGTGTGTGTGTGTGTTTGTGTGTGTGTGTGTATATGTGTTGGATTGGCACCTTGCGCAAAGTGTACCCTACCTCGTACCCTAAATCCCCTGGGATAAGCTCCCAGTATACAGGATAAGCAGTATAGAAGATGAATGAACATACAGTATCATCAGTAAACATACTGATGATGTGGTAGTCAATGTAGCTGAAGATGCAGAAACAACCTGGATTTCCATACTAGAAACTAGCATTCCAGGAGCAACGTACACCTTAAAGGAGCTGAAGAGGACATTTTTAAGCTTACCCTTCTTGTTCTGGCATAGATATGACATCATACGATGTTGAGTTAATGTCAAAACAGGTGATATTAATGCTAATCCTCATATGAGCGTCTTATTACATTGCAGTAAAATTAGTTGTAGTCTGTGTTAGCTGTAAGGTCTGTGCATCTTGCTTCTGCTCAGAGTACATAGAGAGAGAACTAGAAATATAACTGAAAATACTGAAATGTTTAACTCCATGAAATTAAACAGTCTCACTGAGGCAACATAAACAGGGTGCAACAATATTATGGATTAGCAGTTGGTGTAGAGCAAATTTAGTATTGTGGTACGTTAAATATGAAGTGGATCACCTTTCTGCACAGTGGTAGGCCAATAATAAAATATTACTTCATTTTTGTTTCTACTTTTTTGTCTTGTCCAGGCAGGACAATAAAATTTTTATTCTGTTCTCATGAAACCCTAGCGTAATCTTTTATTCCACACACTTAAAAGTGGAATCATGTGGTTTGAGCAGTGTAAAGCGAAACGTGACTCTGTCTTCATGCTGTCGGTTTCTTCACTCGATCATGGGTAGTCTGTTGAAGTTAAAAGTCTCTCTCTCTCTCTCCGTAGATCCGTTCTTTGTTTTTCAGGAACACTCCGCTTATGTGACTTTTCAGTTCAGAGTGTGTAAGAAGGTAAAATAAGACCGCCCTCGGATTAAATACCTACTCTCTCCCCCAACATCACTGAGATTGACAGGGTTTGGTGTGACTGATGTTTTCATCTCATTAGCAGCTATTTCAGCAGCTTACGCATGCACATGCTTTTGTTTGTCTGAGGCATGGTTATTAAGATAGAGAGCTGGAGGATTCTCCTCTCTGAGGCTTCATTAACATCAGCATCCCTCTCCTTTCTATACACACACACACACACACACACACACACACACACACACACACACACACACACACACACAGGTGACTTAGTATCCACAGAACAGACCACACCGTTGCTATGGATACACATTTTGTAGCTCCTCTATACTATAGTTCAGGGCTTTCACCACGGCTTTCCTCCACACACACACACACACACACACACACACACACACACACACACACACACACACACACACACACACACACACACACATAGTCATACTGTCCTAATGACAGTTATGCGTTGAACCATTCCACAATAAAACTGTTGTTTTTTTCACTTATGTTGAAAGACAGTAAAAGCTGCTATGATTTAGCGAGGAGACTGGCTAATGTCACCACAAGGTCAAAACTAGAACATATCGCTATCCTTCTTGGGGCATTTGATTTGAAAAAAAAATTATCTACCATAAAGATTACCAAATGACCTTGCAACCTCCTCTAAAAATCTGTCTATTATACATTTCGTCATAACGCACATCTTCTAATTCGTTCCACTCTTTCAGCCAGTACTGTTCATATTTTCATATTTGCCTGCCCTATTCATTCCTCTTCCACGACTCTTTCATTTTTTTATTTGTTTAAATCTCTTTTCAGTCACTCCATAACTGGACCATATATAGAGCTGCATCCATCTGATTCCCCTTCCCTCTCTCTCATTTGACTTATTCTCTGTTTTTATGGCTGCCGTCGGCTATTTTCTCTCGTGCTAATGCTCTTATCTCCTGACTGCAATGTTGGCTTGAGGATGAAGCCTCCCACTCCCACTCCAGGCATACACTCTCTTTTTCTCCAGTTCCATTTCAGTCCAGTGCTAGCTCTTCCAAGTGTGCATGCTATAAAAATTAGGGCAACACATTTTCAGATTCACTTAAAAATAATTTATTATTATTATTATTATTATTATTATTATTATTATTATTATTATTATTATTATGGTATTATTATGTTTATGGTTATTATTACATGTCCAGCACAATCTATTAAGGGTTGTAGACTCAGCTAATATTTGCATCCTTTGAGACAAGGGAAGCCCGCAAACCAATTTAAAATTGATTTAAAAGCTGCTAATGTAATAAGCCAGCTGAAGGAAGTTGGAAAAGAGAACTGACTTCCCTATCGTGTATTCAGTACATGAATTAAGAGACAGCATGATTTATTTCTATAATTCTCAGAGAAGAAATGTAGGTGGAGCAGCTTTGGATGGCAGTTGATCTGGACTCCTGATATCCTGATTATACGTTGGGTGACGATTAAACAGTCACAGCACTCAGGAGACTGAGTTATTATTGACTCATTATAGTGTACGAGCCAATAGCAGTGTCCACTGGAGTGCTGGCTTTTTCTCTAGTGGCTCCATGACGGTGCATATAAGTGCGATATGGAGCACCAAATCCCGGTTATAGATGATTTTCAGGCTTATTAGCAAACCCTCCATGTATTTACCATTTTGTTCTGGTTTTACTCATAAAAGGTTTAATTGGACAGAAGCAATTAAGTCGGCCTGGTTTTTGTGTATCGTGTCACTGGAGGCCATAATCAGGCAGAGCAGATTTAATGCCATATTTTGAACTAATTATTCCCAGATAATCGGAGTTAGGTGCCTACTGCTGTTTTTATATTAGCCTGCTGATGTGATCCTACCCTTACTTATACAAGTTTTTAGTCCAAACATGCATTGGTCAAGGATTTGTCATTAAATAGTGTTTATACCATTCTAGGGCTTTTTATTTGCATGAATTCATTTTGCAGATTCTTTTTTTATACATTATTTAGGCAGAATATGCTCTAATGCATCCATCTTAAAGATCTTCCAGAGGAATGCAACAGTGAATTTCTAAAATAGCTGAAATTGGACCATGCAAGTCAGTGAAGAACCTTATCTGTTAAACTACCACTGCTCTTTTTTCTTACAAATTTATTCACATTTTAATAGGTTTGTTTGTTAACATAAAGTATTTTTATACATTTATTGTGTAATTCTCACATTCTCTTATTAAGCATTTTATCAGGAGCACAAATTTATTCTTGTAATTATCAACCAACTCATGCAATGAGACAGATACAGGCTTGCAGCTTTGCGTAAAATTTATATAATGCATCAGTATGGAGAAAAAAGTGATTTTGACTAAGGCATGATTGATGCATTAAAGAAATAACATCCAATAATCAAAGGTTCTTCTTCCTTTTCAATGGAGAGGCCAATGAAGAATGTGCGGAATGTTTTTTCTGACTGAAAGGCTACAGGCACACAGATAACAACTTTGTGCAATTGTGGTGAGCAGAAAAGCATGTTAGAATGCACAGCACTTCGAACCTTGAGGTCGGTGGACTACAACAGCAGACAACAGCAGTATTAGTCTAGTGTTTCTATTAAAGAGTCCTGTAAGTACAGTATATAGCTGAAATATTGTCTATGGACGCATTACATAAGAAAAGCAGGGTACTTCTTATTTTAGCCAGATTACTGTCATCATATAATGTCTTTGGGGAAATCATAGCTGCTTCATGTCTCAGAGAACACACACTCACAACCCCATATTTCTATTCTGTAAGGCAATCATAAATTATTAGACTGGTCTCAGAAACCAATCTTATGATAGACTGAGAGATGGCGTAAACATATTTCTGTCATCTTGGCGCTATGAGGTTATCCATCATAATACTATAAGCTTGGGTTTTAGCAGCGAGGGTGAGAGGTCTGCTTGTCAATCCATGCTTTTTATCCAGACACTGGGTATAGGTAGCCTAATACTCATTTGACCAGGCTTAATTACCAGCTGTCGAACACATGATGTACAAGCTGGATCAATGGAGGTGCAAACGAAGGCTTTCAGTCATCTGCACCGTTCAGTTGTCATGTAGTAGTACTGTAAGTCAGTGAGACTAGACTGGTGGAAAGGGCACTTTATTGTGGCGACAGTAAGACAGGAGCACAGCTTTTTGAGTGAGTGTGGAGTATAATTGAGTATGGATGTGAAGTAATGACTGTCTGTACAATGTAAAAGGAAAGATTGCCAATGTAATGGACGAGTGCAATTACAGTCACAGACTTCCAGCTAATATTTTGAGTATTACCGACTTAGCTTGGTGATTACCATAATTGCTGATGGTCTCTGGATTTCTCTAGCACTTCAATGAATTATTTAGGCATAGACAAACACAATGACATTTAATGGCATGCTTTCTCGTTCAATTCATTATGCCAGTGCGTTGGGGCAAAATAAAGGATTAAGTGGCAGGCACCACAGACAATAATGGGGATTTGGCTCCAACTGACAGTTTTTAGTTTTTTTGAGAAAGAATTACTTTCATTCTAATAAAGTATGTAATAGTAAATGCGGCTCATTTGACATGAATGTTTAGCTATTTTAATACATAACAATACATATATAATGCATACATAAGGGTGGGAAGTAACAAGTTAGATTTTTTTTGTGTACTTCTACTTCGTTAATAATATAAGTCAAGTCAAGTAGGCTTTTATTGTCATTTCGACCATATACAGTACAGTACACAGTGAAACGAAACAACGTTCCTCCAGGACCAAGGTGCAACAGTACATACATTCGACAACATAAATTAACAACACAAATTTACCAGAACTAGCTAGCTCACTAAGAGACCTAATTAGCTGACTAGCTCAGATATGACCGATTTACATTTTTCAATTTTTTGTTTAATTTTTAAGTTAACCTAAAACTATCTATTTCTATACAAAAAGAGACAACAATAGACAACAGACAACAAAGTGCACGTGAAAATGTGCAAACAAGAGTGACAACACAACAACATACCACGTTTCCATACTTTTTGTAGTAATGGGGTATGGGTTGAGGTAGTGGGAGGAGAAACAGTAAACATTTGACATTCCTAAGTGGCAGCAATGATATAAAAAAAATACTGTGCGCAAATAGCAGTAATAAATATTGTGCAAATACAGTATATGCAAAAGATCAGTTCAGGTAGGTAGGTATGAACAAATTGGAAGATGGTTGTCGATCAGTGTTTGTGCATGTGTGTGTTTATCAGTCCAGTCCTTTTGTGTTGTGGAGACGGATGGCTTGTGGGTAAAAGCTGTTGCACAGTCTGGATGTGAGTGCCCGAATGCTTCTTTACCTTTTTCCAGATGGCAGGAGGGTGAATGGTGAGTGAGAGGGTTGTGACTGATCAGCCACAATGCTGGTGGCTTTGCAGATGGAGCGTGTGGTGTAGATGTCTTCGATAGAGGGGAGAGAGACCGCAATGATCTTCTCAGCTGTCCTCACTATTCGCTGTAGGGTCTTGCGGTCCGATATGGCACAATTCCCAAACCAGACAGTCGTGCAGCTGCTCAGGATGCTCTCAATAGTTCCTCTATAGAAGGTGGTGAGAATTGGTGGTGGAAGCCGGGCCTTTCTCAGCCTTCTCAGGAAGAGAAGGCGTTCTTGGGCTTTCTTAGGCTGAGAGCTGGTGTTGAGGGACCAGCTGAGGTTCTCCTCCAGATGGACGCCCAGGAATTTTGTGCTCTTGACAATCTCCACAGAGTAGCTGTCGATGTTGAGCTGAGAGTGGTCGCTCCCTGTCCTCCTGAAGTCAACAACCATCTCCTTTGTCTTATCGATGTTACAGGTTGTTTTCTTCACACCAGTCCGTTAGCCTCTGCACTTCCTCTCTGTATGCTGACTTTGTGCTAAATAAAAGCACAAAGAAAAGAAAAAGAAGGTAAAAGACCTTGTACAAGTTCTATTTCTCTATATGATCCCCTGCTACACTAATATACTTACCCCAGTGTTTCACTAGTGCCTTGATACTATCCTTCACTAGTGCCTTGATACCAAACTGCCTGCATCACTTCTGAAACACTGGCCTCCCAGGAACACCTTTAAAGGCCCAGACGTGGAAATCCTTTGGAGGAAGGTCACTACTGTAAAGGATGTGGCAGTAAGTCCCAGCTGAGTTCGTGTAATGTGCAAGTGGAGTTTGACAATGATTGTGTGTATAACTTGTCCTGGTTTGACTTGAACACTCAGTGAAATGATCTGTGATGTATTGGTTATTCTTAGAGGGGTGAGACACTGGGTGGGCATGCATTGATTCTGTGATCTTCATATTTATAGTCGCTGCTTAGGATTCAAAGTGAAGTGGGTTTGAGAGTTCCAGGCAAACAGCCGATCAATACTGACAGTCTCTTCTGAAGGAGAAAAAAAAAAAAGCTTTAGCCTGTTCTCCATCATTACTTACAGGGAGTGAAGAGAGGGAGAGAGAGAGTGACCCCATTATTTTAAGGAAGTAAAGAAAAAATCTTGATCTCATCAGGACATGGGGACACATGGGACCACAAAGGTTACATGAAACATTGACTTCTACTCAGTAAAGCCATGCTATTTGTATTTGTCCTCGAACCAGACAGATCAATAGACACTTCTGCTTAATAAGCAAATACACACACACACACACACACACACACACACACACACACACACACACACACACACACACACACACACACACACACAGAGACACACCCACAGGCCTTTGACTCTCCTCCTGATGACTGCCAGTGATCCATGCATCTTTACCCAGTCTATATACCAATCTGTCTAGAAGATTTATGAGTTATGTGTTTTTTTGTAGACAACAGCGCTCATGTATGTATCTCAGTGAGCCAGTGATGTCTAGTTAGATAACAGTGTTCAAACCTGCGTTCACCCTGACACACTGTCAAATCTGTCCTCACTCGGGAGCCATACTACTGTGTGTGTGCGTGTGTGTGGAGACAGTAGAGAACAATGCACTCTCATTGCTTATGAATAGAGACAAAAGAGTATCTGATATTTAATGTTAATTAACCCATCCCGTTATTAAGTTGCCGCTAACCCGTGAGCATGATTGACACGACCTGACCAGCTTGAATCTGCTGTGCATGGGAAAAGAGATGAAAAACCCCCAATTTGCAATTGTTGCTGTTAGTTTGTGACAGGCAGTTCTCTATAGTGTTCTGAATCTCAGGCAGACTGCTGAAATTTCAGGTTTTCTTATCTCATTTCTGTTCCCCTGCTCTTTCCACCAGTTTTAAACCCCCCCCCCTCTACTCCCTTGGATATGGATGTATAAAATGCTTGCACACTCTTTTTACATTCTGTCAGTACGATATATTGACTGTGATATGTAAAGCACATTGTTTCTCTTATCTTTGTGTTAGCACAGGGCTTGAAATTAGCCCATGCTCCATTTTATTGTGTAGGGAAATCACTGTCTATTTTACAGCCTGAGGCTTACAATGACCGACTTGACAGCCGATGTGTTAATTCCACTGTCTGACAGAGAAAGAGATGTTCATTTTTACTGCGGTTTTCTGTACATTTCCGTAAAGAGGTGTATTTTTTCCTGATTTCTCTCAGTATCAGCATAACCCAGATGTGCGGAACACTTAAAGCATTTTGCTCCCTGTTTTGATTCTCTGGACCCATAAATCATAAGTCAGGCCCCCCACCAGCCACGTGCGCAATACATCACTGTAGACACCACAACCCCCTTAAGTCCCCCACTTCTTCTCCTCAGGGCTTCACTCTTAATGAGTTACTTAACTCACTATTGTGTAGTAATGTTGCACATCCTGCATTCAGGTACCTCGGCACTGGCATAGTGCGATAATGAGAGCTTGTTTATCATCAGTTGCTGACTGAAGAATCAGGGTGAAAGATGCTCTATTTGTTTATGTCTTCTCCCTTTGTGTTTTTGTTTCCCTCTTTTTCCCCCCATGCTCATCACCCTTGACCGTGTTGTCTTCGCCGCTGTCTCTGAAAGTCTGGGGTCAATGCGCTTCTGCAGGATGTAAACGGGAACGTACCGCTCGACTACGCCATGGAGGGGAGCGAGAGCAGCTACATTCTCACCAAGCATTTGGAAGAGTGTGGTACGGTCAATAAATAAATAAATAATTTTATATGAGACTGTCTGGAAATAATAGTGAATAAGATATGAGGAGAAGTGCAGTCTTTTAAGTGTTGAATCTGTTCATCTTAGTCTCCTTTACAGGGTGCTTATGTGAATGCAAACGTGAAAACAATGTTAATGAATGTTCTTAAATAACACCTTTTTACTTTTTCTTTTTTTTTAAGGTATTGTCTGTTTGCCTATAATCTATTTTCAGGACAGAACTAATCAGCCATATGGGTAATGCATAGGAATGAAGAGTAATGACAGGAAGGGTGTATTGTTCATACATGAGCTGCTCGGTTAATTTGAGAATTGACTTGCGAATGGTTCATAATGTATATCCACACAGGCAGTGAGATAGATGTGGTGATTATTAAACAGAAGCCTAAAAGAAGTAATTGCTGTCATGATTAAAAGATCTACGCATGCCTTAAGCTGGTTCGCATAAATTAAAATGACCTTTCCTAATATATTACACTGGTAGTATAAGTAATGTGCTTTTCAGCATTTATGAACTCTGTGACATTACTTTTTTAAATCAATCACAGATTGGCTATGCATTACCTACTGTATGAAATGGTATGATATAGTTAGGATTAGAGTCTAATATAGACTATAGTACAATAATCTGTACCTTATAATCTTAATATTGCTTATTAAGTAGCATGCACGCTGTGTATAATTACTTCATTAGTAGTCGTACAATTACGACTAGCTAGTATAGGCCCTGATCAACTTCATATATTCTATTGATCATTATCAGCCAGCTGAATCATTCCTGCACCACACCCAGTGACTGAGATGTATTGCACTTTATAAATTATGAATAATTCACCTCCAAAACAGCTACTACCCATGCCAACCCCACGCTGAACTGTTTCCAAACTTACAATGTTTTTCTACGAAGTATTTGGCCATTATATAAATGGATTTAGTGTCTGTTAAATCAAAATATTTAATAGTTTAGTGCACAGGGTTGGATTTAGGCATTTTTTGTTTCAATGCATACTCCAGTATTAAAAGTTTAAAGCTGTCCACATCAACACGAAAAAGAAATGAGCCTTTCCCCCTTTTTAATTTTGAGTCAGAGACTATTTAGATTTTTTATTTTAACGAAAGCCCTTGAATAAAAATTGGGAATGTTGGAAAACCCTCTTACTAGTTTGATATGAAGCATTCCATGAATAGGCTGACAGTAAAGGGTTTACATCTCCAGTTCTTCTTAACCAAGCTATGCATCCTGTCCGCCCACCTCTAAAGTAATAGCCTCTTAGTCTACTTAGTCTACTATTCAATCTGTCGGAGTCCTAAGGGAAACGCTTACATCTGTTAAGGATAAGAACACAATTAGGTATAGGTCTTGGCTAAAACCTTAAAAAATAACACCTTTATATGTTACTTTAGTACCAGTCTGCTGTTTATATTAATATGTTAAGGACAATACAATAATCTGTACCTTATAATCTTAATATTGCATTCAGCAGTTATTAAGTAGTATGCACGCGGCGTATAATTACCTCATCAGTTTAATTACGACAAGCTAATATAGGCCCTGATCAACTTCATGTATTCTATTGATCATTATCAGCCTGCTGAATCATTTCTGCACCACGCCCAGTGACTGAGATGTATAGCACTTTATAAATTATGAATAATTCAAGTTCAGTGAGTGCTGCCTTCAGAGCACAAAGCTGCCATTCATCATCAGCTAGTAATAATCAGCTAAGCGCAACTAACTCAGCTAGCATACTGTGTATGGAATTGTGTATTTATGGTAAAGATAAGGTATAATTTGTAGATATGCAGAACCTGTCAATTGAATTATATGAAATTAATAGAGTGAACAAAAGTAAATATATACATGTAGTAGTGTATTTGTATTTTCAATACTAATCCCATGAAGTATAGGATTGTACAGGCTCTGGTTGTGTCTCGATTTGCACCAACCCTTGTACATAACCCATTTTCCCCACCTGTGACATGTTAGTGTAGCCCTCAGCACCACTGTCACTTCATCATTTGAAAAACTCCAAGCTATAAGCAGCAATGTTATACTCTGCAGGACGTAAAATGCATTTAATTAATGAGTTTTTTTTGTTTGTTTGTTTGTTTGTTTTGACAAATGTTCATTAAATTAGCTTTGTTTTGTCTATTGTTTTTACATTAATACTGTTAGGATGCTAGCTCTTGCTTCATAACTCATATGCTAGGATGTTTGAGGACAATTGACTCACATCCTTATAATCTTTTTGAAAATCCTGTTCCAGATTCAGTCCCTGTTTGATATTATAATAACTTCCACTCTTTTGAAAAGGCTTTCTTCTTGATATTGGAGTGTAGCTGTGGGGATTTCCCTTTTTAACCACACTATCAATAGTGTTATTGAGGTCAGGCACTGATGTGAAGTCAGTAGTCCTGGTACACATTTGGTGTTTCAGTTTATACAACACAAAGGGGTTTATGGGAGATGAGGTCAGGGCTTTGAAGTTATTCTGTTTACCCTTTAGATGGTATAGAGTATACAGTATATTCACAGACCTTTCTGTTCACACAGGTGCTTTGTCATGTTTGGTCCACTTAGTTCCAGTGAAGGGAAATTGTAACGCTGAAGTATACAGAGACATGGCTTTGCAGTGTAGTTATAACACCTGTACAAGCCTTTGATTAGTATCAACATATCAACATAAGAAGCTATTCTGCTCAGACTAGAAGTGATCAGTAACACAATTCCTATGCTGGTGTTAGAGCAAACATATCATTTTACACAAAACCGATGTAGTGGCTGTTTCTAAGTTTTAATGTATGATCGGTAATTTGTTTTTCTTTCTGCAAATCTTATTGTGTCCATTTGATAGACTGTAAAAACATTTTTGTTACAAGGCAAGACAAGGGTAAAGTAAGGAAAGGACAAACAAGTACAGTACACAGAGGCATTTTATTCTAGGCGTAGCTCAGAGTTGAAAGCCATTTAAAAAAGAAAGGGGAAAGTCCCACACTGATCCCACCTGGGGGGGAATAACAGTCTAACAACAGACTTTCCCTCAGCTCACTATCAATAAACCATCCTCTCACCACTGTATGCAGCAACCCCAAACTTTAGAACTGCACAACCTAATCAGAACAGTGTGGGACATAAAAGCAGACTTGTTGCTCACGCATTGTCTCCCACTGTGTGTGTGTGTGTGTGTGTGTGTGTGTGTGTGTGTGTGTGTGTGTGTGTGTGTGTGTGTGTGTGTGTGTGTGTGTGTGTCAGGAGTGGATGTGAGCTCCATACACCAGATGAAGACTCAGAGAGCCTCTGTCATGCTGTCAGACGTGAGACAGCTGGTCAGCAGCGGAGCCAATGTCAACCAGAGAAACGAGGACGGAGTCACACTGGTGAACACATTCACCTCATTTAACCCCAGCATTATTTTAATTGTTCAGTTCATATTCCTTCTATGACCTTTATTAATACTCTTGTAATGTTCCCTCATTGTGAAATCCATGGTATATCTTATCTAAGCTTCAAAACAACTTCACATGCTTGGGGAATTTTCCTAATGACAGGTGTGTAAGTACAGAAGAGCAGAAGGTTACATGACAGGCGATTTTATTACGGTTTTACTTCCGTAAATATTTGAAAATTATTTTACATTATTTCATATTGTTGAAATAACAATAAATTATGTGGATTAATTCCTTGCAATGAAAACTAAACAAGCTTTAACCCCTTAAACATCACTACGATTTTTTTTATCAACTTCCACCTTGATTCCCCCCCCACAAATTTAAGAACTTATTGTTGAGACAAAGTAGTCACTATTATCCATTTCTTAATTTCAGCTTAAAGAATTTTTTTATATATAACCCAAATATGTTAGCATTTAGCATTAAGTTTAGTGATTCTTTGAATTTTTAATATACTATTTTTAATATAATATACTAATTTACCCTATAATATTTGGATTTCTTATTTTGAAGGAATTACTATGGGATTATGATATTATGGAATCTCATAGAGCAACAACACTTAACATATAACTGAAGTTTCTTCCTATTCTATATTCATTTCCATTTTGGCTTTTGGCACCATTGGTATCTCAAAAACATTTTCAAACAGGATCGCGAACATCATTCTTTTTGCTAAAAATTATCAAAACTTGATCAAATATATACAATAAAAAGCTCTCTTAGATAAATGTTCCATAAAAAAGCAAGAGCCACATTAAAATATTATAGGGTAAATATTCAAAAGTATAAATTATAAAAATATTTTTCTATGATGATAAAGTTATAGATAACAGATCTAGAATCCTAATCCTAAATAAGAATCCCCAGATAATCCTATTTTTTGAGTGACATACAGATTACAGCTATATATAAAATATATATGTTAAATCTCTTAAGGTTATGACATTTGAGGACATTGTTTTCCACAGTGATGCAGTGAGGAGTTTGAAATATTTAATAACCCAAAACTTTTTGGGTGCTTTTCTGCTGGATGCCCATGATCATAAAAAATTTTCCTATTTTTAAAGAGTTTTTTTTGTTGTTGTTGTTGGAAAAAAGAAGTTATCACTTATATTTAAATAATAATCACATAAAGACTTTAACCAGAAATAAACAGGCATTTGTACCATCAGGGTATGGAATCAATTAGACAATTAAAACATATCAATGTAGCACAATAGCACCATCTGTAAGCTCACTAATATGGCACATTTCACTAATTTATCAACTCACAAAGTGTTGTCACATTTAAGATATGGTTAATTGTGCAGCTCTATTGCAGAACATTTCTAAGTATCTCAAACATTTCATAATCTCAGTGAGATGCAATTACTGAACAAAATCATACTCATTCAGTGCTCATTTAGTTGCTTTGTGTGTGTGTGTGTGTGTGTGTAGCTGCACATAGCTTGTGCTAGCGGCTACAGGGACGTAGTGTATCTGTTACTGGAGAGCGGAGCAGATGTACAGGCAACAGACAGCAGCTACTGGACCCCACTCCACCTGGCTGCCAAATATGGCCAGGTGAGTCTCTTCATCTTGTTTCGCTGGCACTAAGGTCCAGCAGCCTCATCTCCATAGAGCATGCCTGACATGCATTAATCACTTATCCATGCCTTAGCTGTTAAAGGAAAATGTAATTGACACACCTCGGAAACCCAATTTCAAAAGGCAAACATTAATGTGCACGCGGCTGAATCTGGAAAGGTCAAACTCGGTGAAATATTAGAAAACAAATTTATTCTGCTTCGTCATTTGATAGATGACTATTGGCATTCTAATTTAATGAAACCCAAGTGCTAATTCAGTCAAATTTGCAGGCTCATTTGCACGATGCAGGTCATCCATCTCATGTGGTGCAGCCCTGCAGGATAATAGTTTGTGTAGACTGATTTGCATGTACACACGGCCAACGACACCTAACAGGCGCAGTGTCTCTCTACATGTAAATTTGTTTAGAAGCAAATTGTCACATATACTCTATCAGACTGGCATTATTCTGTCTCTTCACAACTCTGCTTGTATTTGTGAATAGTGTGAACAGTTTGATAGCAAAATGATAACTCCATTTTAGCAGTTTTCAGAATTCTTTTTTTTTCTTTTCAAAATGAAGTAAGAAGTATTGCACACTGATGGAGGCTATTTTGTGCAGGTTTTCTTTGAGTCACAGTGGAGTTTCAAAGCACAAATTTCAAATCAGTTTTTTTGATTATTATGCACAGTTTTGGCACATTGGATGAATTAGCCTGCAGTTGTGTTTGTTGTTATTTAAGTATACAATTTATTGTCAATAATATGTTTATCGAGTAAAAACAAAAAATAAATAAATAGAAATAAATGAAAATGCGAAGTCATGCTTTGATTGTAATTTTTAGTGAGTCATACAGCAAATTTAATCAAGGAAAAAAGTATTATTTTTCACATAAGCAGTTTAATTACAGTACAAAGATTGTTGCAGATAATGAAAAACATTATATGCAATACAAAAACTTGTATTTTTGCCTCCTCCTCTACCAGTTTTAGTTTCACTTTTATATTTGTTTTTGGCCAACTCCCTATCATTGTACATGTATGCAGTGTTATTTGTCTTCTTCACCACTGTTTACACTACAGAAAACCACATAGTGTTTTAGTATATAACATGATGTTTGCACAACATCCAATTCTATAATGTTCTATTTCACAGAGCATACCGTAAATGTAAAGTGACAATGGTGCATTCATGTCATTTATAAATGCTGAGTGAACACAATGGCAGCAACAAAGTGTAAATGCCATTTTTTTGGCTTCAGCATTCTCCAAAAACCCATTCAACACATTCAAACCACTTGCAGCAGCTGCTGTGTTCCATAGGAAGTAGCTTCGCTTCACTGATCACATGACAAAAAGGAGCAACGCTCAAACCGTGAAAATTTAAATATCAGTTTTCAAATTTGGGCAACCTTGTGTATCAGAGAAAGATAATTTGTCAAAATGATCATCATGTTTTGGCCGTCAAACTGTTTTTGTTCATTGTTGCTCCTTTGAAATATTTCATATTCATTTGCTTATTTATTAATTTTTAATTAATTATTAATTTGAGTAAATATAATTTTTTACTCCACTTTTCTCTTTCATTCTTTGGATGTTTATTATATTGTACCTCATTTCATACCCATGTAAAATATAATGTTAATGAAAGTCGACTTTGCATGCTCTTTTTCTCGATTTGAAATCTCTAGGGTTGAAAAGCTGAAGGCTAAGACCAAGTTGATTACATCTTAGCACATTTGTTGTAGTGTTGTATTCCTCTTTTCCTATTAATTAGTAATTTAATAGCATTTTGCTTTATTTTTCCTTAAGTAATACACATTGCATGTTATTATTTGTGGTTACAGAATGCTTAATGCTGGGTAATTGTCAGAATCATTAACACTGTGTGTTGGCATGTTGCCGTGTTAGGATCCACTGTTTACCCTCACTTATAAATTTCACAAGTAGATTAATTACGTTAATTATTTGTTAAGGTCATTGTGGATTTTCAGTTGTGTTGTGAAGAAAGAAACATGAGCTGACTTATTTAACTGAAAGTAGAGTGCAAGCAAATAACAAACCCATTGCTCGCCATCACCTCATTCTTACCTCAGAATATTTGGTCAAAGTTCAAACAAAGTGCCCTGTGCCCTAACCGTGCTGCTATTGTACATCTCTGAACCGAGCTGCTGATCTGTATTTTGCAGATTATGATATTTACAGACACTGGATTACGTCCCTAATCTTCTGTAGTACTGAAAGGTTTATGGACACCTGATCATCACATCTATATGTGGTTCTTCCCCAAATGGTTGGCACAAAGCACACAGTTGTATAGGATGTCCAGGAATGTACAATTGTTTAGCATGTGAAGAAATCTATCCCAAGCATGTCTGGGATAAACTGGAATGCCGACTCCATATTACTACTGCTGTTGTGGCATTCTCATAAGTTTACAATAAAAGCATTACTTACTGTATGCATGTTTTAAGATAGTCATGTTGTATATTGTTTTCTAGTCTATAGTACATCCTGTGTTGTATTTGTTCTCACTCAATATGTGTTTAAACGCAAAGTGAGCAAGTAAAAGCAAGTCAAAGTCCATTAGAGCATTATAACTGGCAAGACTTTATATAATAAATGCTCAGTTTAATACACCATGCAAAAGTTGACTTTCTATACAGTGCAAACTAAGATTATATATTTGATCCTATACTGCATGTTGTTAACACATACCGTATAACATTGGGTGACAAATACAGTGGTAGTTTCTGGGATCGAGTTGTCAGCTTGACTCTCAATGGTATCTGCGCAGGGACAGTAGGGTGAAATACCTCGCTCAAGCGCCCAACAATGGCAGTTTGGAAGTGCTGAGGCTCAAACTGGGGACCTTCTTAATACCTACCACTGCCCCAGCATCTGACTTAACAAAAAAAATCAAAACATACTGTATAAAACAGTACAATGCAATATACAAAATACAATATAATTAGTTGGAGTAGAGAATTCGCTTATTCTTAATGTGAAGGTACGAAGAGGAAGGAAGATTGTGCTGTAATGAATAAATGATTTCTCAGCCAGTGCGAATTGAATTACTTTGATCTCAGGCACTGAAACTCTTGACCTCTGCAATAATTAATGATTACAGCTGCCTTTCTTAATTTAATTTGTATGGCACAAATGTTTGTTTGGTGTACAATTATGTTTGAAGGACCTTTTCTCAGTACTTAGTGCCGAAGCATACTTCTGGGTCCTGCGTACCACATTGAAGAAAGCTCATGTAGAAAACTGTGGGGCCGGTGTCATGTGGATGTGTGTGTTTGTGCGTGTGGGCTCGTAGGCTCAGAGCGCTCTGAAGGGTGGGAGCAAGCACAGTCTGTTGCAAGGATGTGACCTACATCTTCTACAATCTTTGGCATTCTGTTTGAACTTATCTCCAGCATGTGTATATGTGAGCCTGTGTTTTCTCTTCGCTGTAGATGCATATTGTAAACCAGCTGCTGAAGCACAAAGCCGACCCCACTCTGTTCAACTGCAATCAAGATAAGGCTTCAGGTAGGACATGTGCGCACGCATGCACATAGACTCACATGCATGCACAAAAGTACATTGAGGTAATGAAACATATAAAGAGTACTGTGTTATCTTTGTGGAACAGAGGGTATGTTTAGAGGAGGATGGATATAATCACCTCTGCTTGACCTTCATTTCATTTTAAAGGAACTTTGAATTAGTGTGTAAATGTGATATGTGTGACATGGATCAAAGAAAGCATTAAAGATAAAAGATCATAAAAGAATAAGGCATGTGTGTGTGTGTGTGTGTGTGTGTGTGTGTGTGTGTGTGTGTGTGTGTGTGTGTGTGTGTGTGTGTGTGTGTGTGTGTGTGTGTGTGTGTGAAAGAGAGAGAGACTATTAATGCTGTGCAGGTGTGGACATGATTGTCAGTTGACCATTACATGTTGAAAAAAATTTCCCTGTGTTCAATACACCACAGGTACAGTGGGATATGACCCAAAGTCATGGTGTGGGGTTTGTGAAGCATGACCATTTTCCTATTAAGTCCAATTAAAATTGCAGCCTGTCATTAGCTAACTCAATAAAATACTTATTATTAACATGTCATATTTAACGATTGTTTGATTGCTCACTTGAAATGAATGGGTTTAATCTAAATGTCAATAGCTGCCTTTCAATTATGTCACCTTGAACCTAATGTGTTCTGTCAGTGGAGAGTTCAGGAGTAAATCGCTCTGTGACTGCAATTTGAATTTTTGATTCAATATTATTCTGCAAATTATTAAATGTAGAAATCTTTAAATCTCATTAAAATCTTAAAATCTTTAAATCTTATTGATGGTGTACTCTGGATTTTTTTACACCACTTGTTACCTGACTTTTTTATTACAACAGTTTCTTCCGACCTAGTAACATGATTGGATGAGTGGCATTCCACGGGTGGTGATACAGAGCATGAATGCACTATGTGTATTAATTCTTATTACAGGTGTTGTAACAATTGTTATTTACACTAACTGTTGGTCATCAGCATGGGTGAAGGTGCTGTAGGTCAGTACAGTTGGCAATACTAGAAAGAGGGGAGAGCAGATAAATGCCAAAACCATACATTAAAAACATGTGATGGAAGCACTTTGATTACAGAAGAATATGTGTTGGTGGGGAAAAGTACCTAGTTAAATAAGCAAACGAATCACAATTTGTTGAGGGTAAATGCCTTTTGTAGGACTGTTGTATAAACAGTATAATCACACTCAAGGTTGTGCTGGATATCTTCAGCACTCGGCTGCTCTCCCACTCCCTCTCATACAGTATAATACTGCTTAAATATAGCTACTATTAAAAGATTTTGAATGGACATCATAACTTAATGTACATAATGTACTTTCTAATACTTTCTAATAAAGGCCTAATGTATAATAATAGTGATATCACAATGTAAATAAAGATAAATGTAATATAAGAGTAACAAAAACTATGATAATTAAAAAAAGATTGAAAAAACAAGAGCCATTATGTAATTACAAGATAATAATTAAAAAGGACGAAATAAGCTAAATATACAGGAATTCATTAGGTTAGCGGAAAAGAATTTGAAATAGTTGGAAAACATGCAGTGTATTTATGAGACAGATGACTAACCACATATTTAGAAACTAGGTCAGTGGTAAATGTCAGTGTGTTGCATCCTAATGGTTTTAAGGCACCAGAGGATGCTAATGAAGAATACTGTAGTTTCAGTTAAACAATGTCTTTAGGTAATTAGGTAAAGAGTACTAGATATTTCCTTGTCTTGTAGTTAACCTCACAGTATGGTGTTGTTTTGCTAATAATGAGAGAGCCAGAAAATTACATTTTTATAGAAATATCACCGTAAATAGAGGATTTTGTTTTATACAAAACCGAGCTGTTTACCTACAGTAGCTGTCTTACAGAGTGCAGGTTTTATTTTGCTGTTCCTTTTATTTTAAGTTGTAGATACTTCATTCAGATAACCTGACACGGTGTCGATACTTGGATTAGACGCATGCTGCAGAAGTTTAGCTTCCCTGTCTGATGCTCTGTTATTCCCTGTTATTCCCTGTAGCTCTGTTCTCTACTTCTATTCCAATCAACCGTATTCGGTTCCTTACATTCACTAATTAAAACTGGTTATTTATTTGGGGCACACTAAATCCCGTCTGTGAAACGTAGCCCCTTTAGTGTGTTTAAGAAAGTGCTTAGCTTTGGTAAAGAAGATTTAAGTGTGTATAGACAGTAAGAGACAGTATGGTGTCACTTTGTGCCCTCTTACAGCGGATCAGATAAATGAAGAGCATTTTATTGTCTCTGTGCTTCCTAAGCACAGATTGATTGATCCACTGTGGGCCTCGTCTCCTGTCTCAGTACAGGCGATCCACATGAAAGACAGCGTGGAGTGTGCCAGTGAGAGCATGGTTGAAAAATGAGAGCCCTTACAGACCAGTGAGGGATAAAAGTCACAGCTAGCTACTGAACTCAAAGTGTCATGATAGCTACTGCGTCTGTGTTATCTAATATTGATGGCAAATGAAGTGTCATTGATTTGAAGTAAACTAACCTGCGTGTGCTCAAAATTAGCACAAGCAGCTATACTTCCCCTTCCTTTGGAAATCTTTGCCACACCATAGTGTTATTTACTGTACACACTTTTCATTTTCACAAATCATTGTCTTTGTTTTAGATGTCGCTGCATCAGATAAAATAGCAGAAGTATTGCTGAAGGCGGAGGAATACTGGGCGCAGAGACAGAAGGACCCGGCCTTGCTACTCCCTCATTCAGAAGAACACTGTGAAGATCTTAACCAGGATGTCTGCATGCTGGTGAAAAAATTGTACGTACTTTGTGGGGACTTATGCAGATAAAAAACCCTTTTGCACTATAGTTGTGTATAAACATGTAGAAAATAAAGTACATGGAATGACATATTAATAAATCAAATCATCATTTGATAACACACATACTGTACTGTATTCCCATTAGTCCATTATTTATAGTCTGTAAGGACAAGACTCACCTCAACTTCCACTTTTATATGTATGATTTGTATGAGACATGTTTTTGTTTTATTTGTTAATCTCATTATCTAATAGGTTCAAAAGCATGCATGTCAGATGCCAGTTTATTAGATGTGGTTTGTGTGGCAAGGAGATGTCTAGACCAATGTCTGGGTCGGGGGTGGAGTAGCATTTCTGACCCATTAACTACGTTTACATGAACAATATTTCTTCAATCTAATTGAAATCATTTTGATTAGAGATTCCAGCTTGACTGTTTACATGGATGCTGATCAGATTTGCGTTTACATGGTCAAAGCATTTACTTGAGGCGGCACGGTGGTGTAGTGATTAGCACTGTCTCCCCGTGCTTAGTGGGTTTCCTTCAGGTACTCTGGTTTCCTCCCACAGCCCAAAAACATGCAGGTTAGGCTAATTGGCATTCCCAAAAAGTTGCCCGCAGTGTGTGAGTGAGTGTATGTATGTGTGTATGCCCTGCGATGGATTGGCACCCTGTCCAGGGTGTACCTCGCCTCGTGCCCTAAGTCTCCTGGGAAAGGCTCCCGGCCTGAATCTGAATACAGGATAAAGCTGTATAGAAGATGAGTGAGTGAGTGCGAACTTTCCTGACATGTGTGAAGTGGTTCTGCCCTCTGTAAAGTGTTTAATCTGTCTCATTCATGATCTCATCCAATCAATGTTCCTTCTTCAGCCAGAGACCCAGTGAGTGAAAGGAAAAACAGATGAGAGAGAATTGTTTAGTTCAGAAAACTCTTAAAAAGAGTCACATAAGGTTACCACAATGTGGGCAAAACATGCACAGAAAAAATATATTTATTCTGACAAGAGAGAAACGATCAGATCACGTGTTTACATGCGTAATATTTACCCGTTAAAGGGATTATTATACAGTAGGTTTCCACCACTCCTTTATTCCAAATAAATTTCATTGCAGGTGAGCTATTGTAGATGGGATCAGACTGTTCCGATTGATGCGTTTACATGATGCATTTTTATTCCAATTGCTGATTAGTGGAAAATTATGGTCCATGTAAATGTGTGTACTGTTTTTGTGCAGTATTATTGAGCACCCCTTAGGTCAATGCTAATTTATAGAGTTTTCCAGGAGTCTTTAGTAGTCCACGATGCAAAGCCTTATGCTGTGCTATGCAGGACCTCTTGTATACAAATGCACCTACTGCAGTTGTAGGGCTAATTAAAATTCACATCTTAACTGATTCACATATAGAAACTATGTGTTAACTACATTTTTGCTCAAGGTCTAGTGTGTGTAGTTATGATCAGTAATTAGTATAAAGCCTTGCTGTTTTCGCTCCACATAGTATACTATACTACTCCTCTGCCAACTATGCACAGCAATTGTTGATATTTATTTTGATATTTATGGAATTTTGATATTTGTTGATAATATTTTTTTAATATATATTATGAGATTTGAGAACACTTTAATAAATGAGGACCACTGTGCGGGGTGGAGGAGTAAAAGTAAATGACAGGATAAAGAGTTGATTATTGTTAATCCCATACAGATGGACTACAGAGTTCTACATCTTGCCATATGTCGAAGTTCTTGTGTATTTGTTCAGCCAAGTGCAATGTAAAATAGTCCTGATGTTTACACAATTCCTTATTCACTTTGTCTCTTATCCAGTGCTTTTTTCTATTTCTATGTAAATACACATAAAATCTATATGAATTATTTGGATACCAATGTACCATATATTTTCTGCAGAACGCCTATGGCATTGCCCATTTCAAAGAGGGACAGTCTGTCAGAGAAAGACATCATGTTTCGGGATTCAGGATCCCTGACCTGTCAGTCATCCCAGGATAATGGACTGGATGGGCCCTTTCCAAGTAGCACTAACAAACTGGAACAGGTAAAGAACGATATTCAGCCACTAACCACTGCTGCTCTGTTCAGCCTTCATTTGTCTTTTTGACATTGCGAGGGACGAAGACAAATGTTATGTATGCTGTAGACTTGAACACAGACACTTGACTAGAATATAGATTAATGTAGCAAGCTGGTCTTGCTTTCTCTACTAAACTTTATTGTGTGTGATAGGAATCCTCACATTAAGTTTGAACTCTGGCCTGTAGGGAATATTGGATGTGGTACTGTAGGTCCCACAGTCCTCAGAGATGAGGACTACATGACATTGTAAATGTGTGTATGTGGTTAACCAAATGTCTTCGGTGCCTTTGAATTTTAAGCCTTAAGATTGTAACTGTAACTGTATGAAAAATAATGTGATGTGATTAAGAAAAGCTCATGCTATAAGAGTGAAGAGATAGGGTGTGAAAGCACTCCTGGTTATAGTTTAGGAGATTAAAGCTGCCCTGATGTTGTTTTCTTTCAGGTAAAGTTAATGCCTCCGGCACCAAACGACGACCTGGCCTCTCTGAGCGAGCTGACGGACAGCAGTCTTCTGTACGAGATGCAGAAACGCTTCGGCAACAACCAGATCTATGTAAGTTTGCACAGACGCGCACTCTGTGGACCCTAGCTGGGGTAGTTTGAAGCTTCTTCTTCAGCACTCGCTGTATCATATTGATTTCTAGATCTCTCTGAGGCACTGCAGGGAAAATGCCTTTTTTAGGAAAGGCGCTCGCTCTGAGTCTCATCCCACATGCAAGCCTGCACTTAGGGCCTGACTTAGAAAAATTCCCCTCCTCCATTCTCTTGTGATAGCTGGAAGAGAAGAAGGTCTGGATACTTGCCTTTAGCACACATTTTGATCCCTGTCTGAGCCATTGGGCTCAGTATGCTTCACCTCAAGGGTGTGAGCTTGCCAAGAGCTAGAACACACTCACTGACACTCTCACTCTGCTTTGAGACTTTGGACTCAGCCGAGATTTTGACTGTAGCTTTGCCAGACCCTGGTGTGTCCATGGCAGCCCTTTAGGCTTCTCTATACACTGGCCAGACACTATAGAGAGATGCTCCTACAGTGCTTATTTCTTTGTTTATTTGGGGTTACTCTCTTATAAAAAGGCATTCTTTAGTTTAATTAAATGGATTATTAGACAGTGTGCTGAAATGTGAATATTGTAATTATTAATTTTTTATTTGATTATTTAAGTATTTTTAAAAAGCAATAATAATAACAACACTAATAATATACTAACCATATTATTATTATTATTATTATTATTATTATTATTATTATTATTATTATTATTATTATTATTAATTTAAACTATTATTTAATAAAAACAGTTATATAATATAATTATTATATAATAATAATAATTATTATTATTATTATTGTTGTTTTTGTGTTTATCCTTTTAACTATTAATTCATTTATTAATGAATTTATTTAAATCATATATCATGTATAAATGTCAAGGTAATCTCAGTCTGTTGCATTTATGTCTTTCTCTCTCATTCACATGCGCACACAACCACACACAACCCCACATACACACACACACACACACACATACACACATACGCACAAAGAAGCTTATATAGTAATTTATCACACATTCTCAAATAGTTTAGCCTCCATGTGAGTCAGCCGAGGTTTGATTAATGGAGAAAATCAATGCCCCCTATACTTTCCCCTCTGTCCACGGTGCAGATTGTTTGAGTAGTTCTGCTATCGGTGGCTCCGGGCAGGCGGTAATGCCTGGCCACTAGCTTACTCTCAGTGGGAGACTGAAGACTGTACTAGCTGATGGCTGGAACAAAATCAATGCCTAATAGCTGCAGCTATTTCCATGCTGTTGTATAGAGCCTAATGAAGCCTCAGCCCTGGGTCTGACTGTTTGAAATAAAGAGAGAGGAACAGACTGATGAGCGAGTGAGTGAGAAATGCTGGAAGAGCAATTTTTCTAGTGAGCAATGCAACCTAATGATGGCGAATTAATATTGTAGTATAGGAAGGGAGAATAATGTTGATATGGAAAGAGATGTTCCTAATGAACAAGCGGAACACAGGAAACGGTTTATATTTTTGTTATAAATGTAACCTCAGGGCATGCTGAAAAATGCAGGTTTCAATGTGGAAGTGTTCCCTTATGTCACCATCTGATAGCGAATCTTATGCCTTGCCGATAACGTTCGAGGTAGTCTTCAAGACCATTTGGTGCATTGAGATGCATAGTTTCGATTGGACCAATAAAAGCATATTCGCTTCCACATGCGTCTTTTATCTGAATAAAGATTGCATCCTCTACTGTGTTGCTAATTTTGCAAGCAAAATTATAGACTTGTGCCAGGGTTGGAGTTGATCAAGCCATGTTTAAAATCAGCAACTCACAATCTCATGGTAAGTCCAAAAGTCTAAACCAAGTTCCGATTATGGTACCTGGGATATTACCTTTCTGATTGTATAATTCGATGGCACTATCAGTGGGATTACCACATCCATGCTGATATTCGGTATAACAGCATGATTGTGAGTGGGCTTAAGAACAGAAAGTCATTTTGCATATATGGCAAAACATTTTGTATAATTTTGCTCTGACAATGAAAATAGTTCCCAAAGAAGCCACAGCTGGATAGATCATTGCTTGTTGCCATGCAACACACAGACTGAGTGACAGCCTGTTTCAGTGGAAATCATTTCAATATGACAAACTATTGCTAGAATTGGAAAAGTATGCTGTGAACACAAACAAGCAAAGTGATGGAAACAGTGAAACACACCGGTGCTGTTATACTTGTGTACTAGTGTTTCTTACACAATCAAATTAGCCGACTGAAACTAATTTGTAAAATGCAAATAACATAATTTAAAGGGTAGCTATTATGTAAAATTATTTTTTGGCAGATTTAGATGGGTCTCCTGTGTCTGTGTGTCTGTGTGTGTGTGTGTGTGTGTGCGTGCGTGCGTGCGTGCGTGCGTGCGTGCGTGCGTGCGTGCGTGCGTGCGTGCGTGCGTGCGTGCGTGCGAGCGTGTGTGTGCAAACAAAAAAACATGAGGGTAAAAAATATATATAATGAAAGTACATAAGGACATACTCACTGCCTGCTTGTTGCTGTTCCCTGGTGGGGTGTGATGCAGCAGTAGCTGGTTTACTAAAATGCCATGTTTGAAAGTTTTAGGTATGACAAATGCATTATCTGAGAAATATTTCAGCTGGAGCATTAATTAGTTAGTTAAAGACATAGTAAAATATGGGATCTTTAACATATTTAGCCCATGTGCAGATTTACACAGAGTATGGGACATTGAAGTGTTATATAAGTTACAGTACTCTCAACTTGCAAGTCCTTAAATTCAGGACAAGTCAATTACTACATAATTACTACAGCGTCGGTGAACATTGACTAGGCAATATTGGTTATAGAAATTGTAGTTTCACTAAAGCACCCGCCACAACCCCCCCAACATCGCATGGTACACCACCCCATTTTGCTCTTACTGTGCGTGCGTGTTCAGAGAAGGATTTTCCAGGACGTGAACTGGGATGACACAGACCTCATGAATGGTCTCCAAGAATTCCAGATCTCACTCCATGTGATTTCTTTCCGGTGGTGCTACGCAGAGGAGGAGGTGTACAGGACAAAGCCTCACACATTGGAGGACTTGGAGGCACGGATTCCAGAGTTATAAGGCAATATCCCAAATAACTTCATTCAGAACTTCCTTCAGAAGTGCACTCCATCCCTGGCCGTTTGAGGAACCTGGTTGATGCCACCTATGTTCAAATTTAAAGATTTGCTTTTTTGATTTTCCTATGTAATAAAGTACATGTACAATTAGTTTCAATAAATGCTATTAGAAATATGAAGTCATAGCCAATGCCTAGTTTCTTTTCTTATCAATAACCTGAGGTCAGGTTTAAAACACAAATTCTGTTTAGGTTTATTTTGTCTTTCAATTTGCCACAGAGTTTGTAATAAACTGCGTACTTCTTCCTGTTTTTCAGACGTACATCGGTCACATTCTCCTTCTCATAAACCCCAACAAAGACCTGCCCATCTACTCTAATCTCGTAAGCACTTTCTCTCATTGCTTGCACATTGTTTATGCTCTGACCGGTCCTGTAAGTGATGTGTACCATATCAAAAGCTCCGGGCATATAGGAGGAAGTGGCCTTGATCTCATAATTAATAATTCATTCTTTTCCTGTCAGTGATACTCAGCATGCCTCACAGCCCTCCAGGTCTCAACAGTCAGTCTTACATTGTTTTTATGTTTATCAGTCCCTTTTTCCCCTTATTTTATTATCTACCTAATCTCTTTATCTTCTGCCTCGTAAGTAACAGACACACAAGTATTGGACTTAGCTCTAGCTGGCCCTGTCTGTGCATGCAGCTGTCCCTCTATAGACAGACAAAGTGTGCTCATCAGGCCCTGCTCAGTGAGAGGAGAAATAAAAGATGACAACATGGCCATCTGTTTGCTTTAATGCTTAAAAGGACACACTTCAACTGATGAGGTCCAGAACAGGGTTTGGTTACACACATTCACGAGCACACAGAAAGGTCCAGCTTGGTTTGTGGGTGGGGAGTCTGCCCTCAGTGGCCCTGTGTGTCAGATTCATTTCAGGCATGGCTTCTCGTGTGTGCCTCCTTCTGAGCACAGTGATGCGCACCGAGACAGAAATACGGCATGTCTCATCATCTATGATCACCTCAGAGCTCATTCTCTTATTTAATACAGAGCGATGCTACATCATCTAGCACCCTTCCTTTTTACTGACACGTATTGCTTTTTCGGAGCGTTTCAGTTAACCTCCTCCCCATGCCCCATTCCAGTCGGTATTGCTTTTCTGTCAGCTGCTGGGATAACTAGTTCTGGCTCTAAAGTTCCTGTCTTGCATTTACCACGCTCTCATTTGTTTTAGTTTTTTTTATTTATTTGCACTTACAATGCAGGGATGGTTTTGTTTATTCTACTGCTCTATTGCTCTATTTAACCATTCTTTCTTATATTTTTTTACTCTTGGGCACTGAACTGTATTTGTTCTTGTTCCCTCTAGCTCTTCCCTTTTCACATTATCTGTGTGTCCTTGTGCCGCCCGCAGTGTGTGCATGCATGCTGTGTCTTCATAAAAGCGAGTAATGAGATCTGAGCTTCCTTGGTGGGGTGAATGAGGATAAAGTTAACTTTTGTGTCTACAAACACACTCATGTGTGCATCCGTGTGTGTTTGTGTGTGTGTACAGTATGTATGTATGAAGCTCCACATATAGTGGTGACGCTTTTTCTTTAGTGAACGATTATTCAATTATTTTAAAACACGAAGTTCAGCTGTTCTGGAATAGTTCCTGCTAGAACAGTGTCGTCTGAATTGAAAAACTGACTCTCATGGAGAGCGTCCCAGGAAAGCAAGAGCAAGACTTCCCTCTATTGCAAAGGAGACTATTGCAATAGTTTTTCTGCATAGTTTTGATGCCTTCAGCATCGTTTTACAATGTAGAAAAAAAATCAGGAGAGACTTTTGACTGGGACTGTATGCATGTATATATACTGTGCATGCGTCTTTAATATAACAACTGACTGTTGTTGTTACTTAATTACGTTATTACACGTGTGTTATTTCAGTATTGTCCTATACTGTAGAAAATAAACCCAAACTTGTGTCTCTCTTTCTCTCTCATTTGCTTTATTTCTCTCGCACTTTTGCCTGTTCTTTTTCAGGTCAGTCAGTTGTATTTGAGCTCCAGTGGTCGCCTCTGTTCCTCTCTCCCTCCTCACATCTTCTCCTCAGCTGAACGCGCGTTTCACATGATGTTGCAGGAACGACGCCCTCAGTGTTTCATCTTAAGGTACAACAAACACGTGTCTGTTCCTCGCCTAAACCGGCGACTAGTCACTTTCCATGCAGCTCAACAGCTCAATTGCTTTCTCTAGGTATCCCGTGAAACATCACCATCTAATGGCAGTACACTAAAACTGCTTTCCTTTAAAATTCCAAGTATTTGTAATGATCAAATTAATTATAAGCAGAAAGGGAAGAAACATTTGTGCGCTGTTATATTTTTAAATAATTATCACTCTTGAACTTTAAAATATCCATATTGCTATAATTTACTATCGTTGTTTTATAGATTTGTAGTAAAACTGTTCAAAAGCAAGACTCTTGTATAATAAATGCAGCAATTAAGGTATACTCGCACACAATTTAAAGGTTTTTCTGGTAATGCACAAGAATATATCACCTTTATAACAGGCTAATGCAGCTCGTTTTTCCTGGAAAATATGCTAGATGTGCTTTTTTTATGTCTGTCATCCTAAGCTACTGATCCTTGAGCAAGAATTTAAATGTTTAATATGTTTTAGCTTAATTGCCGTTATTACCTCGCAAATTTTCAATTACCCCTTGAAGCAACCTGAGTGGTGTGTGTCTGTGTGTGTGTCTGTGTGTGTGTGTGTGTGTGTGTGTGTGTGTGTGTGTGTGTGTGTGTGTGTGTGTGTGTGTGTGTGTGTGTGTGTGTGTGTGTGCGCGTGCGCGTTCACTGTATTGACTGGGGTGATCTCTGTATATTTTGCCTGCTCATGTAAATGAGTATTTGAGTGTGTGACTGAATCTTTGCCCTTTGGTTAAAACCATTCTGAAGTAGAGTGTATTAAACACACGCAGAGAGATTAATGTTCTCGGGGACAGAGTGCAAATCCGGACCTGCTAAATGGTCATGGAGAGATTAATGGGCGTGGGGGCTTCAATAAGGCTTAGCCTTTGTCTGCTTCTGGGCCAAGGCCGCTTCTGATTGCAATTAAATCCTTATTTGCAATTTAACTCTTCTCCGCTTCCACTGGCCGCGCATTTTTGCTGAGGTAGGGAGGATCTGGCAACTGTTGTAATGTCCTTACTGCATGGATAATCCATCACACAGACATGTCCTCCCACATACACTCCTGGCTCTTGGGTGAGAGGAGACCAGTGCTGCTCGCTACACTTTAGAGACTGCAGGGTCAAAGAAGCAGAAATGGACAGGTGCATTCTAGAGACCCGCGTACACACATGGGTTTGTGAAATGCTTTGTGCCGCTTGAATTCAAATACAGTATAGCCCAAAAATCATTTCACAAAAGAAATAGGAGAGGGAGGAGAAATAACTGGGGCATCAACCTCTAGAAAATAAATGGTAGATGGCACTAATGAAAAAATCCATCTGTGAGGGCTGGTGCTCATTCCTCCCCTCGCTTTTTCTTTTTATCTCTATCACTCCCTCTTGCTCTCCATCTGTCCGTCAGAACTTTATTCTCGAGATTATTTTTCGAAATCATATCTGTTGAAGTATTTTTAACAAGTACTGTATATTTATTCTTCTTTGGTAATCGTGTTGTGCTGCTCAGGGACATGTGCTTTTTTTTACTGGAACACCAGACATGAAACTGGACTATACTGTACGCCAGATGTAATTGGGGGACACATCTGCACACTTATTCACACTTAGTAACAGATTAGAGTAGCCATTTCACCTACGTACCAGGATGATTTTGGACTCTTGAACCAAGGATCCCAGCAACACAGCCCTACCATGAAGCCTGTCTTATACTCATAACTATAAGCTAGTAATTCTTCTATACAATCCTAAAGCACATTCAAACCAAGAGTCCGGTAATGTCAGTGTGATATTTGTTGGTGAGTGAGTAAGGTAGAGTGAATTAAGTTCTTGATTTTAAAAGCATGTGATTTCAAATATAAGTTTTACTTATATGTGCTTTCAGTAGCCCAAGTTGCTCACTAGTGCCACCTAGGCATCTATAACACCAATAATGCAGATCTGGTAGATTTGAGACGAGTGTGAGGAGTGAGAAATGATCAGACAGGGTGTTAGCACAGGCCGATGTAATCCCTGTTTAGATGTTGGGTGTTTGCATTTCTCTGTACACGAAGGAAATCAGGTGCGTGTACTTCAGGACCGGCTATGCCGATATCATGTATCTTATTCTCTCTTCTCTGTTTTCAGTGGCGAGAGTGGTTCGGGGAAATCCGAGGCCTGTAAGCACATCCTGAAACACCTTGCTGCCCGATCATGTCCGAAAGGATTCGCTCTGGAGCTACGCATGAAGCATGTGAGTTCGATATGAATCTCTATTACAAATGATCTTGCTTGTTAATTGATTTTGCCGAGGATTTATATTGCTGATTTTTATGCAGGTTAGTGGACACGGGAAGAACTTTTTTTATTGACTCTGCAGATATATGGAGCGTCAAACTGGATCTCTTTGGTTGCTTCTGCTTGGTTGGAATGAAAGCCTGCATTCACACCGGTCCTGTCCGGATCCAGTTTGACACTCCTGCTGTAAACCATTACGCGGGTGTTAAAGTCATAATTAAAGAAATCACAAATTGAAGAGCTGTCCTTGAAGTTTTCAGGGATTTTAGTTAAAGTGGTGTTGGCTGTCTGTCAAATTGTGTTGAAAATATTTCGTTGCATTGTTTTTGAATTCCCAGTCAGAACTGATTTTTGTTTTTAGAATTTTACAATGAAGACAACTTGTATCATTTTTCATACAAATGAGTTCAGTATTGAAGTTCGAATTTGTTGTGATACTAAAAAGTACACCAAAAAAACTGGACTTTATTTTAAAAGATTGTTCATCAGTTTTGGATCAAGCCCTAGATCTTTCTGTTTGCTATTTTTCTTTAGGTGAATGCTATCCTGGAAGCTTTTGGCCATGCTAAGACGCCCATGAACGCTAACTCAAGTCGTTTTGTTAAGCTGCTCTCTCTGCAGTATAGTGAGAAAAGAAAGACTCTACTCCGAGGTCTGTTTGACACAATTCACAAGACATACAATCTGTTCTCTTTTACACAATTGCAGTAGTGATATTTGGATGTGCAGAAGGATCTGGCAATTGTTTGGGTGGTTCAAGTTATTTTACCAGGAGATGGCGCCATCGCTCCACTTACTGTCCAGCTTCCTTCTCATTTCCACTTCATTTATTTTCTGTTAAAGATTAATTGTGTTACAAATTGCAATGCTTTCTTTCTTTCTTTTTTCGGGGATTTAAATTTAATGTAGGTGTGTGTGTGTGTGTGTGTGTGTGTGTGTGTGTGTGTGTGTGTGTGTGTGTGTGTGTGTGTGTGTGTGTGTGTGATTAGCACGCGTGCACACTTACATGCTGGAGAAGGCTCGGATTGTCCACACACACCAACAGCATCAGAACTTCAACATCTTCTATCTGATGGCTGATGGGCTTTCAGCTGAAGAGAAGAGTACCCTAAACCTCGACAATATTAGAGCCCTCAGGTGAACACACATCTCTTTACATCGAAATTGAGAAAGAAATTCTGAAAATAGAAATTTAACACACATAAAACATAGGTGGCTGAAATTGTATGAATCGTATATGGTATAAAGTGCAGAATCAACAGTGCTGTGAAAAAGTATTTAACCAGAGACTCCAAACGGATTCATGAATTTCTTTAGATTGCGGCAAGATGTGTTGCTTTTAGCATGCTTCACTTTGTCAGACAGGGTCTAGTTAAGTGATTTCTTGATTCAACAGGTCTGGCAGTAATCAGACATAGGTGTGGCAAGTGAAATGTAACTCAACTTTCACAAAAATTGTGATTAATCACAGTTTGTTCATAATTTATCAGGGGACACTTACTTTTTCACATAAGACCAGGTAGGTTTGAGCAGCTGTTTTCCCCCAAATGAATGAAATCATAATTTAAAAACGGATTTTGCATTTACTTATCTTTGCATAATATTACAATTTGTTTGATGATCTGATTATTTAAGTGGAACAAATTAGCAAAAAAAAAAAAAAAAAGGGCAAATACTTTTTTACAGCACTGTATATACAGTTGCATGCGTAATACAGTATGTGCAGTAGTATGTACAGTACAAAATAATGCAATGCCTGATCTTGCACTGTAATTATAAAGCTGTTAGATATCATATTGTTGCTTAATTCAAACGATCCATTAAGGATATTAAGGATATACAGTACTGTACACTACCTGGGCAAAAAAAAAAGAAATGTCAAACACACTTATATTTTGTTGGATAACCTTCAGCTTTGATTACAGCATGCATTCGCCATAACATTGTTTCAACAACCTTATGCAGTGTGACCACAGAAGGTCTGTGGTGGCCAGTTCATGTTTGAAAATAATTCCTCAATAGTTCCTCTTTCACAGTTTAAATTGTGGAATATGCCATCATGGGGAAAGAAATGCATGGCTGTGACAATCTGGTCATCCGGTACTGTGCATTCAGGTCATCAGCTGTCTTTATTTTATTGCCACATGATGTTGCTAAATTTAGACCCGGGCAACTGAATCAACCCCAGAAGACCCAGAACACTTCCTCAAGAGGTTTGTACAGTGGCCACTACTGTATGCATGACGGATGGGAACATCACTCCATGCGCTTGCTTTCTTACCCTGATGCCCCCATCGCTCTGGAATAGGGTCACTCTGAACTCATCAGACCACATGACCTTTTCCTATTGCTCCAAAATCCAATCTTCCGACATAATTATTTAAGAAATGAGAAGCTACACACTGCATCAGTTAGGGTTAAAAGGATTGTTGCCAGCTGAAGCATTTTAATCAGTGCAGAAAATATCATAAAAATCGAAGGATCTTACATATTTGCTTTTTAAACAAATGTGTGTTTTAAAGGTAACACACGAGGGTTTGTTCACCCCAACAGTCTGTCAGATGAACATAAAAGTTTAAATAAAGCAAGCTTTTCATTCCCTTTCATAAGCAAGCATTCCTTTTCCTCAACACGCACACACACATGCACACACATGAACAGGGGTCAACATAGGTGTGCTTGTTTAAAAATGCATCCTTCAATTTCTGTATCATATTATTCAATGCACTTTTTTTAAACATTAGATTTTTAGCATGATTTGTAAAAACGAACATAAGTCTGCACGTCAGATTTTTTTAAACAATAAATGTTGCATTTATATTTTAAATACTTGAGATATTTCGTATTTAAATATGTTTCTACAGTATATTAATGAACATAGCGATATTGTCTCTTACAGAAAAAAATAGAAACAACTCGACACTGTGTATGAGAAATCAATGTACAGAGATGTTATACATGTCTCAAATAAATGTCTCAGATCTTTTGATATACAGTAAGCTTACTTATATTTACAGTAGCCATCTACTGGAGAAAAAGCTGGAGTCTTGAATGAGCTGCAGTGTGTAATTACTCCACTGTAAAGAGATGAGATTTTTCCTCATAAGCAATCTCATGGCTTTCACAATTGACAAGAGTACAATGTGGTTCACTGTGTGTGTGTGTGTGTGTGTGTGTGTGTGTGTGTGTGTGTGTGTGTGTGTGTGTGTGTGTGTCTAGGTACCTGAGCTCAGTGACACCTGGTGAAGCGCCTACAGTGAACATGGAGCAGAGCAGAGAGAAGCTGGCAGAGCTGAAACAAGCCCTGAGTTCGCTTGGATTTAACAAATCAGTACGATAGTCTCATAATACATACTGTACATTTGTGTGTGAGTGTGTGTGAGAGTGATCGACAGGCAGTTGGAAGGGCTCTAGATTCAAATGGAAGTCAGTGACCAGTTTTCACAAATGCTGCATGGCACACTTGTACACACATACGAGGGACATTCAATTCAAACCAGGACTTTTGATTGTACAGAATAACAACACAGGTATTTGAGTAACAAATCCCTTTATTTCTGCTACACTAATGCACTTACTGTATCCCAGCGTTTCATTAGCGCTTTTATATTAGCAAGGTAGAAAGTTTTCTCAGCATGCTGAAGCCATGCCTGCTTCACATCTGACACACTGGCCCCCCAAGGACTCCTTTATTGACACAGACATGTGGTAGGACTGTATAGAGAATGTGGTAATAACTTCCAGACAAATTTCTGTAATGTACAATTGCATTTGCTGTCTCTCTTCGCAAGTTAGTGATGAGTTATCAGTTAGTGTTCAATGATCAGGAATACTATTTGCTGTGAACGTTCATGGAAACAACTGCAGTGGGCTTTCACAGACATCTGGCCGTCTTCTCACTGTTTAAATGTTTTACTGCAGCCAAAAGTCTCGTCAAATCTTCTGTGAATCCCAATCAGTTTTACATCTTCATTCATGGGAAAGTTCCGTTTTTGACTCAAGCTCAAGCTTGAGGTCAGTAAAAGCTCACAAACTCGGTTTATTCAATTTTCTTCCCAGTAATTATGAATGAACACCTCTGGCTTTTCAATATAATCTCCGTTTCCTGAATTTGCATGTGTGATTACCACAGGCAAGGATTTCACCACATTTACTTGTTCTGAGAAAAGTATGATACACCCGTTTTGCCCCTAAGAGCAAGTCTAAGAGCAATATCACTAAATATTTGTGTAAATGCTAGTGAAGACTGTAGGTCTTATGTGTTCTGATCTCCAGTGGCAGTGTGAATACATGTAATATGAAGTTTTATCGATATTTCATCCACAACTAGAAACTCGACTTCCAGGCTACAGTCGAAACATTTTAGCAACGGATGTCTTGCTATGAGATGTTTTACTAAAGCTGATTTTCTCTCTTGTTATTTGCTGTCAGTCTTGAACCACACTTCAGTGTTTACTCTGAGCAACAATGATGATCATCCCATGTACTGTATTCTTACCTCCTCGATTGACCATCACTGCAGCTAATGGAAGAGTAGCGATATTGTATGAACACAGTAGGAAATTTGTGCCATCTTGTGTCACATCAAGATACAACACTTGTCTTTTTTTTTGTCAAGTGCTTTTAAATTATATTGATGAGATTTTACAACTAGGTGGCACATTTTCTCAGTGGTTCGCATTGGCGTCTAGTACCTTCTGGGGTGTGGGTTGACATCTCATGTGTGAGTGGAATTGGTCTTGGTTTTTCCAAATTGCAGTAGTGTATGATTGAGTGTGTGAGTGTGTGCTTGTACCCTGCAGTTGGTGGCTCCTTTTTCCCTGAGTGTTCTCAGTCTTGTGCCCTGAGATCACTAGAATGGGCTCCAGGGCCACTATGGATAAGAATAAGACAATGGATAGATGGGAAATTTACTACTTTATCATTGTTTTGTACATTTTCTTCTTATTTTAATATATTTATTCAAATTTGTACTTAATTGAATAACTTGCACATATATTAAGACTGATATTTACGTACTAAACGATTTTGGTTTTGCACTAGTATGCACAAAATATTTAAACTCATCACCTTGTGTATAAAGTCAATATGTTCCCATGCACAGTTATTGTAAGTTGAACTATGGTTATAGCTCACCTAGACTCTTTAAAATCGACTGCTGGTCTTGTGCCAGTATACAGTCATGGTAAGGGAATTGAATAATTGACTGAAGTATGTCCGACTCGATAGTATGTCCGTTACGATAGATACTTATCGATATACTTGTTAGTATTTGACCTTTTCCAGGTCGATCTATTACAGATCAAAGCAAATTGGTAGCATGTCGAGCGATGGAAACATGCACAAATTTACAGTGTTGTACATTTCATATCTGCTGTACGCCGGTGTACTGTAGATGCAGGTCTCATTCCATCCAAGCAGAAGCCACACCTGATTCCACCTGTTTAATGAGTTGTTCTTGGCCTTCAGTATACTATCAGGTGTGGTTTCTGCTTGATTGAAATGAAAGTACACCAGCACAATAATAACACTAATTATTATTATTATTATTATTATTATTATTATTATTATGTTACCAGAGTGTGATAGACTGAGCGCATTGTGTATGTGTGTGTTCATTCTGTGAAAGAGTATTTAGGTTTTTACGGAAGAAAGCGAAAATGTATGATTATTTTTTTTTGCTAGGCGTTTTAGTAAAACATGACCGTAAAATGAATTTCTGAATGTCGACACGCAGCAATAAAGATATTTTGTGATCTTTGAAGACGATGAGAGAATTTTGCTTCCTGCAAATATAGCAATACAAGTATGTGTATGTGTGTATGAGTGTATGTGGCAGGGTGAGCGGCCTTGGGTGTTGGCAGCCGCTCTAGACCTGGTCGTGTGCTGTATTATAGTGGTTTAGAGGAACAGCACAGTAATGCTACTCTTTACAGCTCATTACCGTATGTCTGCAGCCTGATGACTTACCAGCTAATAACACACAACCCACAGAGCTCGTTTTACTGCCTAGCCACAACAGCCTCATTCCCAGGTTACACCGGGGCGCCAGTTTATTAAGACAGATTTATGCAGGTACATTAATTTGTAGTTGTAGTTTATTAGGAATAAAAATGTAGAAGCTAATAAACTGGCTTCTGAGTGTGAGAACTCAGTGTCGGCTGTGTCAGTCTTATTGTAGACAGGGGGTTTAAAACCGGTGTTTAGAAACATATTTTGCGAGAAAAAACGTATATTGGAACCTTTAGGGTGACGTAAAGATTGTGATGAAGAACTCAGTGCACTGTGTTATAGTTCTAACAGTCTTGAGAAAGTGATCTCACTTCATTTGTCTCTTTTAATGTCTTCTGTGGATATAATTTAGAGAGACATTCAGATCTCTCTTTCTTGCACACACACACACACACACACACACACACACACACACACACACACACACACACACACATACACACACACACATACACACACACACGTGATTGGTGTGCTTTTAAAGGATCAGTGCTTATGATATCAGAGAGCAGAGTTTTCTCACATCAGGAGTTCAGACTAATGTCCTGGTTTACCCTTACTGAAACTGTTTGACTCTCTCTCTCTCTCTCTCTCTCTCTCTCTCTCTCACATGCACACACACACACACGCGCACACACACACACACCAGGTCTCCAAACAGAAAAAGTGTGCTAATCCTATCAAGAACTCTTCTAAATCTCCTTCATTAAATAGGGATTGTTCCTTCATCTCATCACTCCACTAACTCCCCCTCCATTTACTCACATTCCCTCCCTTCCCTGACACACTCAGACTATTATTCTTTCATTTTCTCTTCTCAGCTTTTCCATTTGTCCCCTTTTTCGTAACTTAAAAACACCAGCACATATCCACACCCTGCATGTTTCCATTTTGTCTGCCAGAAATGGACAAATCACTGATGTCCTCTCTGCTCGTGACCTAACGTAACCCAGGAGAAGGTTTCGTCTGATTATAATGATAATGATTGTAATGACAATTCTGGATAATTGAATGTCAGAGGACATTTTGTGATGTTTTGAGGCTCATGAGACCGGTGGATCCTGTAAATGTAGCAATATAAGTAAAGAAAGATCAAAAACAATAGGTGTCCTTAAGTTTTGCTTATTCAGATATTTTCTGTGACATTACGGCTATGTTAAAAACTAATTGTGTTTCAATGGTTTCATTTACCCAGGCAATTCTAAATATTGTTAGTAAATTATACAAAGGTATTTAAGCCTGTTGTGAAAAGCAGTCTCTGTCATACCACTTCAGCATACACTGATAAGCCATAACCTCAACATCACAGCCAGATGAGGAATATAACATTTGATACATCAGTTAACTGGTAATCTGGTAACAGGTTCACCTGTAACCCAATGTTCACCCATGCCTGCATGATTCAAAGGACTTCCTGTCTGGTCCAAACCCAGAGAAAAACCAATACCAGCACAAACACCAAAAACGTATATGCTGGTCACAATAGAAAGGCACCAGAACAGCCGGTGCACCACACCCTGCCGCAAGCAAAGAGCCTTCAAACTCGCCAGATCACAATCCGATCAGGCACCCACGGGATGAGGCGGATAACGACGTCCCATCCACTGAGGCCCCACCCCACAACCCAATCAACCCTAAGGATCAATTGCCAATGTCCCGGCGCCAGACACCAGAGCACACCCTCAGAGTATCTCAGGTGCCAGCTGCCCCAGTGGCACAACCTAGGTGGTTTTAATGATTGTGTTTTTAATGTTATGGCTGATCAGCGTGCTGAAATTCCGAACTGAAACCAAACTGAAATTCCATTTCTCAACCAACACATCAGTCAGTACCACTCATATGCTCAAAAAATGTTTGTAGCTCTCGCATGGAGAATTTTTCTGGATTTGCTTGGTGTTTTATTGGTGCTATTAAATTAAAATAACACACTTTCACGTTGTATACTGTACATTACAGTGTGAGGCATGTTTGAAGCCATAATCTGTGTTTTGCATAACCTAGAGCTGCAGTGCAACGTGTTTATAGAACATTGTTGTTCATTATACTAATGTTTGGAACCAGAATAACTGAGTAAATTTGGAAACCTGAGGTTTCTTGTTTGTTAGTATGCCACTGTCACTTGTCAAGTGGAAATTACAACTGACCCAGATTCAGGACTCCACCTCTTCTGTTTTGAAATGATTGTGCTGTTAAGAGTACCATGACACCAAAATACATACTAACTATTTGTTCTATGTCTGTGTGTGTGTGTGTGTGTGTGTGTGTGTGTGTGTGTGTGTGTGTGTGTGTCAGGAAGTGGAAAATCTGTTTGTCATCCTCTCGGCGCTGCTCCACCTGGGGGAGCTGTATTTCACAGCCCTGACGGACGCTGACACGGCACTGGTGTCTGACCTGCAGGTGTTAGACCGAGGTGAGGTTGTTTGTATCCCTCAGGAGAATCACCGTTACTTGGAGGCCAGCAGAGGGCACACACACCTGTACATTCTGCTATCTAGACAGGGAGAACAGCAAGGCCGCTCACTGAGAGCCGTGACACACCCCCGCCATCCTGACTTGTTTACATCAGTACTGCTGAGGTTTAATGAGAGACCACTCAGTACGCAATGGAAAACACTCAATCTCTCTCTCTCTCTCTCTCTCTCTCTCTCTCTCTCACACACACACACTCATACCCTGCCACTCTTACACACGATTGCACCACTGTCAATTGCTCTTACCTCCCCAAACTCTCTCTCTCTCCCCACACACATACACAAACACACATATGCACAAAAAACACACACAGTGAGTGAGTCAGCTGTTTTTCTGAGTCTTGATAAGTGGCAAAGCAGAACAGCTTGGCTACTCTCTGCCCTCTTCCTTGCATAACATGACATGTGCTACAGTATGGACGCGTGCCATAGTAAACAAGTACCGTCAGCATGCCCTCATTCTCACATATACACACACACAAACACATGCACAGTGTGGCCATTATTAACACTACACGAGTTCACCGGCTCCCAAAGTCGTTCCCGTGAGCCCGAGCATAAATGAACAGACACGTACACTCACACTTACACACACCTTCAGGCTGAGCCAGCAAGAACGGTCTCCAGGGTGAAAGCGCCGCTGAGAAAGAGTAGATGCTATGTGCTGTTGTGTAGCAGGAAGCACAGCAGGTCATGTGGGACTCTCTAGTCTTTACACTGGGACTCTGTGTTTAGCTTTACCCACTTCTGCCTGGTGCAAACACGCACATGAAAAGAAACATGTTTTTCATTTCCACTTGTTTACAGCTCGTGCTAGTCTTTGTGGATAAGCAAGTGTATTTCCGTGTGTTTGCAGTGGCGGGAATGCTGCAAGTGAGTCCGGAGGATCTGGGTGCTGCTCTAACCTCTGATGTTCAGTATTTCAAAGGTGCGTGCTACAATCCAGAAACACAGTTTGTCTGAAGGAAAAATGTACCGTGTCCTAGGGATTGCAGATTTTATTCACTGGAATAGTGCGGTTACACAGTAGAAATAAGCTGCGGTTTAGGATCACAAATATCTTCTATGGTAAGAGTTTACTAAATACAGTACTTTCAGCAGGTAAAACACTCATCTGGTACAAGGATGTAATAATGTACTATACAGCAAATGGCTCTTTTGCATTTTTGTAACTATAATTTTAGCGCATTTTCTTCTATTCCAGCATGAGAGGTTTTCACAAGGGCTCCAGTAGGGACAGCTCAATTTCCTACATGTTTGGACTCACCAATCCATTCTGAAATGGCACAAACCACCTACAGTATGGTGGCTCAAATGGTTCAAGCTCTGGGTTATTGATCCAAAGGTTTGGGGGTTCAAGCCAGTGTTGAACCCTTGAGCAAAGCCCTTAACCCTATCTGGTCTCTGAGCCTGCGCTGTAACCCCAGCTTCCTTACTGGTATACAGTATGCAAAAAAAAAAAAGTCAGTTCACTGTGCTGTACGGTATATGTGACAAGTAAATGAGTCTTAATGAAGTCTATGAACCATTTACAAACCGCTATCATCCACTTTTAAATATCTTTAAAAGGCTAAAAATTATTTCGATGGCTACATTTTCTCCTGTACCGCAGCACACTATACTGAACACCCTGACAAACATCCTAACAATGACCGTAACATTTCCTCCGATCTTACCAAGGTTGGGAATGTGGAAAGGTGCCTTAGAGACCTGGTCACAGATACTTATAGCATCATTAGGATTGAAACACGCAGTCTCATGTATGAGACGTGCTTTACATCACCAACAGACATTTCTAATTGAAATATTAATGGAGTTCAGGCTAATACACCGTAGTCTTTACACAAACATGCGTAGTGTGTATCTAGGTGGATCAAATTCAACTGTCATCATTTTATAAATATTTGTATATTTACATTAAGATTATCAGATATGTAGAGTAAATGACAAATATTAGATACCAGCATTAGTCCAGGATTAATGCATCCCTAATATAAGGGTCCAGTAAATATAACACTTTAAATAAGAGAGTTTTATTGGTCAAAACATTCAATCACATAATTTAATATAGATTAATTTCATTAGGATTCCTAAGGGCATATTGCTGAATTTTACAGTTTGTTAATGATAACTAATGACTAAAACAATGTTAGTTGAAGGAACCCTAATGTAAATGACTACGGTCAGCTTTTCATTAATGTACGCGCAGTGTTTTTCTTATCAATGCAACACTTGTTGTGAATGGAATCCCAAGCCTGCCTAACCCAGTAAGTAATTCACTGAGAAACCGCAGCAACACTGGCCAGGGCTCAGTCAGAAAGTTATCAATGGCGTATGCCTGAGGCTGCTTCCCAAACAGACTACACTAATGGCTAGCGCACTTCCGTTTGGCACAATCAGCTAAAGCAGGACAAATGCCTTCTCGATTCACAGACACTGCAGACTATGGCAGCCACTCACCATGTTGATGAGCATTACCGCTAAAGCAGACTATTAGGTGCACATGACCGTCTGGCTTTTAACCCAATTCAGCTGATAGTTTGCTGTAGTTCTGCAGACACTCTGACCTACTGCCTGTTTGTGTCTGGATTCCCTCGCTTTCTGTGCACTTATTGTCTCCTGCAAGCCAATTCACAGTCAGCAGATGATTAGCATGCTAGTAGTTTATTATTTTTACTAGCATGTTCAGGAAGTTCCCAATTTATGAATTACCAATATGATTTCCCTAATAAAGCAGGGCTTGTCATCTGAGAGATTGTAGTTTGATTACAACTATATAGCAAAGTATATTAGTGGATTGAACCAAGAAGTATAAAAATACTATAGCCGAAACAATCAGTGTCTGACTTTCTGGTGGTTTTGTTAAACATTTTGGCTTTTGTCGCGTATCTGTAGCATGTGCAGTACTGCGCTAAAGTCGTACCAACCTGTGTTTAATTTTTTCTTATTTTAAGAATTTATTATTGAGTTATCACAAAAACATTTCTGAATTGCAAATATTAATATTCCAACACAAAGTTAAATGTTACAAAAAATATTTGTGTGTGAGAAAAAACAGCAGCATATTATATACGCGACCACGTTAAAGACAAAAAAACTGAAGGGTTCTCAAAGCATTGTCACATTGAATACTGTCTTTGTTTCATTAATTACTCTTTTCTGGCTATTTATTTATTTATTTATTTATATTTGAAAAGTGCCTTTTTTTATTTTTTTTTATTTTTTATTTGCATGATCTACTACTACGTGTAGATTTTTATAGCTGACCATATCTTTGCCATTGGGAAAAGGTTCTCTTACAGACCTTCCTAGATGTTTGTTTATTATTATAATTTTTTTATTATTCATTTATACTTCTGGTCTGATTAGTAAAGTGAAAAGAAAAAAGACAACTGAAATAAAAATGTGTTTATTCTTCTCTTCCTGCTAATAACAGTAGGGTCTCATATGGTCAGAGTGGTCAGATTGTGTTAACCTGAAGTGCCAGTATAAGAAAACAATGTATTTATTTAAAACATAATAAGTAATAAAAACAAATAATTCCTTTATATTTATGTCTTATTTACAGCATCAGGCTAATCCCAAATGTTATAGCAGCAAATCACCATTCAGTGATGTTAGTTATTCAGACATTTGTTAGTGGTTTTATATGGCTGGACCAAATTTTAGTTGTATATGTAATTATTTAGTCCTGTCTGACTTTTTTCATGTGATCAAAAGTTAGTTGATTCTTATATCTTCTTATCGCTCCATTCTTATATGGAGTGTTTTGTAATATGCAGTAATTACTCACTATTCTAAAAATACCACAGAATATTGAATTCCGAAGTATTTAGACAGTAACACCTGTCATTTCTGCTTCCATCCAGGTGATGCCATCACACGGCGCCATACAGTGGAAATGTCCAACCAGTACAGAGATCTCCTGGCCAAAGCTTTGTATGGACGACTCTTCAGCTTTCTAGTCAACAACATTAACAGTTATCTCCAAGGTCAAGACGAGAGCCTTGGGTAGGTATAATCGCGAATGTTTTCAAGTGCTAATCGCATTCCCGGAATTCAAAAATGCTTAAGAAATGTAGAGAAATGCATCCACGGTACTGTATTAAGTGCATAAAAACAATTGATGTAGCCTGACAGTAGGATTATGACTTCCTGGAAAATCAAATATCAATCTTAAAAAGACATGGAGCCAGATAAAAAATTTTTAAAACCACTTTCCTGTGTTTGATTTTGCTGTTCTTTACAATGCCACAACACCTGCCAGTTCAAGAACAACCCAGCGTCTTTAGCTAGTCTTTAGCCGTTTCTCAAGTGTAAAGAAGGCAGGAGCAACACACAGTGTCAGCATGACCGTCGCCGAGTCTGTGTCGATAGCATCAATCATACCAGTGAGTGAAGGTGAAGTTTAACAATAGTTTGCATAACATACATAGTGCTTGTTGACTGACGTGGTTGGGTTATCTACACTATTGGCCTTGCCCCTCCCAAATCCACCACAATGTCACTGTGGATGTGGTGTCTCAGTACCACAAAAGGAGTGTCTGGAATTTAAACTATGCAAGCACAAAAAGGTTGTTTATTCACACTCTCTTTCATTTGTATGGTTTTTTTTTTTGCCTACAGCAAAGTGTACGCACATTAACATACACTTCTGTTGGATTTGCATAACAGTCACACAGTGAGCACTGAGGATTCTGTCAAGCAGCAGACTATGCATTTAGTACTAAACGTTTCTCATTAGGGCTGTAATAGCATGCAGTGGTATTTTAGTTGAACTGAAGTCTGTTAAAGTCTGCCACTAAACATTAATAGCTATAATGAGACAATCTTAGAATGTCCCATGTTTTGACACTCGAAAGATCATGTGTACTTACTCGTTCTACATGTACACATCATCCCTGTCCATTCATATCCGTTCCACATCACCAGTAACACACGATAGTCAGTAGTGGATGTAATGATGATCGTAGTGTTTAGCACTGTGGCCTTGCACCTCAATTGATTCCAGATTTGATTCTAGATTAAGGGATGCAGATTAGGCTAACTGCCATTTCTAAAAGTCTATTGAATCTTGAATAAAAATAAAACCCGCATAGTGATGCAGACTTTTGGGTAAACCTGTATGTAATATGGCTTTTGAACTGTACAGCCTATATGCGTATAGACATGCTTTTTTTTTTCCTGTATGTGTTTTCAGAGACTCTTTTCTTGAGATCAGCATCCTCGACATTTTTGGCTTTGAGAAATTTCAGAAGAATAACTTTGAACAGGTAAGGCTGTGTGCTGTGGACGTTTCCATTTTATATAAAAGAGAATGTTGGATGTACTGTAATGATGATCAATTCTTCCTTATTAAGGGTTAATTAAAAATGTGTTGATACATTCAAATGTACATTTTATAAGCTTCCTAATATAGTCAGATACAAGTATATGAACAGTGAAACATGTGATTTTGCCTTTGTACACCACAATGAGTCTGAAACGAAACAGAAAAGATTGTGAAGTGTGTTCAGCTTTATTTCAACACTTCATTGAAACGTCAATGCAAATGAAAAGGCTGAAAAAACAAAACAGACTTGTCAGAGATATAGCACAAACGTGACAACTGGCCAAATCTACAATTTTGTACACAAGGAATGTACTGGCAAGCTTAGTAACACCAAAAGGCCCTGATGACTGCAGACCACAACTGCAGGATGTGGATGGTCACAGAATTCTTTCAAGTAAAAACTCTTCACAACGTCTAGAGAAGTCACTCTGGAGGAGGTAGGCATATTTGAATTTATAAAGTCTGTGATCAAGAGATGCCTTCCCGAATGTAAATGGAGAAGGTTTACCTCAAGATGCAAAGAACTGGTAAGACACGAACAGAAAGGCCGAATGAGCCCAGAAAAAGTCTGGAAAAAGAGTTTTGGGGACAAATTAAAACCAAGATTCAAGTGTACCAGAATGAGGGGAAGCAAAGAGTATGGCGAAGAAAAGAAGGGGCTCATGACCATAGCATAAAGTGTAGGACAAACAAGGCATAGGCAGTGGAACAGTATGGCACAGGCGTGCATGGCTGGGTATGCTTCTGTATCACTGGTTTGTAGAAGTAGCCCTGGGAATTCAGAAGTGCACAGTGACATAATTTGTAGTCAGATTCTAGTCAAAGGCTGTAAAACCGGTACAACGGCTCATCACAGTACGAGTAGATAACGATCCAAAACATGCCACGAAAGCAAAAGCTTTTTAATGCAAGGAAATGTTCTTGAAAGGCCGAGTCAGTCACCTGACAGCATCCCAGCTGAGCATTCCTTCACTTACTGAAGATAAAACTGAACTCGAGAAAGAGCAAAGTCAACACGTCTGTAAAGAATTAGCAAGAATCTCAATGAAGGAATCTTTGGCATGTGATGATGTTCGTGGTTCTAAAACTGAAGGCAGTAAAGAAAACTGCATTGACTGCAAAGGATTTGCATCTAGATATTAAAAATAATCTTTATGTTTGTGTCGGTTTGTCCAGTTACTTTGGAGCCTGTGAAAACTGAGGTGTTGAGTAGCTGTAATGTTTAAACAGATTAAGCAGAACATTTTTTAAAAGAGTCCTTTAAAATACTGATTGTTTCTTTTCAAATCACTTGCGAAGGTGTACCGAAGCAAAATTCTTAAAATTACACAACTGTCCAAAGTCTTATTGACCTGACCGAATAGGCGGTTATTTCTAGGCCTAATTTGCGAGACGTATAATGTGACTGTGGCTGCACTAGTCCAGACGCTGCTCTTCCCACTCTAGTCTATTACTTTGTAGAAGCCAGACTGCATGCAGCCTCTTCCTTCCTGCCCTGCATCTAGATTTGGAAGTCAGTAGGCACAGCTTGGGTTTGATGTAGGGCTGATTGGCAGCCCCACAGAGCAGAGCGAATGAAAGCAGTGTATTTGAGCACCCTTTGTTTGCGGCTGACAAACATTAACCGGCCTTACAGATCTCTCCCTCAGCCGGAGCATGCCTCATCCCACCGAAAGGGCATTGTTACTGGCTCTGTCCCTAATGAACTGCATATATAATAAACTTTCGTTATTTCTTCAGTGTGCCTTTTCTTAATGGAGCAGTGTGTACTGTAGGTATGGAAGCTCTGTAATGACTGATATGATGTTGTCTTTATCTGAAAACTAATTTGAATTGCTTAGAACTTTCCGCATCGTTAAGTTGATTTATCTACAAACTTCATTCAAAATGTTCAGTTACTCCTAACAAAACTTTCTTATGGTACGATATGATAGTCTTTGATTAGTGATGGTGTTGCATTGCAGAGCGTTGTTCCTTGTGCTTAAAGCTCAGAGTTGAACAATACCACAAGCAGCAATGCGGTTATCTGAATATAGAGTGTGACTGTGTGTAATGCAGGGTTCAGTAGGACGTGTGTGAGTGTATTTTTCAGTCTGTGCTGGCATGACCCTTTGCTGCACTCAGTTGACCCTGCGCCACCAGACACAAAGGAGTCTCGCACACTCGACCAGATTTGGGCTCTAAATCGACATCCAGGATTTGGCACTGAATGATTGCATTGTTTGGTGTGTGTGTGTGTGCGCGTGTGTGTACACGTGTGCATGTGTGAGCTCTACTTTGTATGTTTGTGTGTGTGTGTATGTGTGTCACTGCTGAAAGGTCTGGTAGATTGCTGAGATAGTTACACCAAGCCTGCTGTGCTTCGACATACTGATCTGTCTCTAGGGAATCTGTAGAAAAGTTCTCTATGTAATTCAGCAGCCAAGAGCCCTCAGCTCTGTGCATATGTGTGTGTGTATCTTTGTGTTAAAGTCTAAAGGTTTACTAGCATTGGTAGAAATTGGTAATCAAGCATCAGTAATGTATGCTATATAAGTAGGAACCCATATAATGCTATTTTAAACTAAACACATAGATCAGAAAGTAAAAATGTCACATATAGTAAGTTTGTGTGTAACATTTTTTATAAGATGATGTTATGCTCTTTTGAATGGCTGTGGCATTGTCATGATTTGAAGGCAGGACTCTCAGGATTTGTCTAGTACAGTGCCATAAAAAAGGATTTGCCCCTTCTTGCTATTTATTTTTCATATTTGTCATATTTAAGATAATCAGAGTAAGTACAAAACATAGTTTTTAAATTATGATTTCATTTATTAGGGGAAAAAAGTTGTCCAAACCTACATGACCATACATGACGAAATAACTGCTAAATCATGAATGAACTGACATTTTTGGAAAGCTGAGATAATTTCACTTGCCACACCCAGGCCTGATTACTGCCAGAGCAGTTGAATCAATAAATCAATAAATAGAAACTGTCTAGGAAAGTGAAGCATGCTAAAATATCTAAAAAAGCAACATTTACGAATAGATGAGAAAGAAAGTAATTGACATGTATCAATCTGGAAAAGGTAAATGAGCATAGGTGGCTCAGTGGTCGGTTTCTCGACTACCAAGCGGAAGGGTTCAATTCTCAGCCAGCGCCCAAAGTCAATCCAAGTGGAGAATCTTTAATTTGTGAGCACAGAAAATGTAAATAGTCAGTAAAAAATCCTTTATTTATTCATCTTTAGTTCGTTCCAACACAGTACCTCACTCACACACACACACACACATTTGTACATATCTTCACACTTATGAACAAGTTCTAGAGCTAGTCGCCCTAGCTTCTTGTTCTTTTGGAGGTTTGAGAGGTGTGTAACCGTAGGAAACCTCCTTGGACAAGGAAAGAACTTGCAAAACCCAGCACAGACTGTAAGAACATAGAGGTAGAAATGCCACCATTGTTATCGATTGCTGAAATTTTAAACTCCTGTTATTGCTCAATCTGAGTGTGTGGACGAGTTTGTGTGTTTGTGTCTGACCCTGGGTTATGTAAACGAGCAGTGGCATTTTACAACATTTTTCGCACTTGGGATTTTTATAGTTGAAAAATCAATCAATTATGAGAAAGAATACTCAACTGTTTGGGCTAGGAATTGCACGATAACACAGAAGGTTTTGACAAAGAAGACAATGAAGTTGAATGTGTCATTCAAGAATTTGTCATTTAATGAAGTTTCCTGATGATACAAATGATAAATACTGTAAAAATATAAAAACCAGGTCATAATCTTAAACCAAGCATAAGCAAAGTAACATCGAGAAAATATTACAATTAAGTGCGATTCCAAACCTCTGGAACTGTGAACTGTGTAGGAAACAACGGGTCTTCACGTCATGTCAACAATCGGAATGAAATATTTCGCTTCACTGTGCCTCGCTAGAGCATGAAAGAAATGGAGCTCGAAAAGGGATTTGTATATCTATTATGATTATTAGCAAGGACGATATCATTAAGAAATTCATGCTATTATATAGGGTAGTAAAAAAAAAAAAAAAACGAATGAAAGAATAATGGTATCAATTTTTGTTTCAATACAACAGGTATCCATGGTGCGTATGTTACCAGGTCATCCTTTACCATTTGCGTGACTTTCGTGCCTTTTTTTTATTTTTTTTTTTTTTATCAACATGCTTTTATGGTTGTGACAGTGTTGCCCTTAGACTTTTTTCATGTCACTCCAATAAGCAGTCTGCACATGAGAGCATTCAGGTCTAACATGAAAAATGCGCACGTTGGTGCCACAAACTAATCGCTAATTCAATTTGTTGCCACCTAATTTGGTCATCGATTTTCATCAACTACTCTGATTATTCGCTGAACCACTGTTCTCACCTTTTAGGGGACAGAGAGACAGACAGGCAGTGAGACAGATACCGCAGTGAGAGAGACAGAAAGGTGTGTGACTGACAGGGATTGATGGCCTCAGGTATTCAGGGAATACAGTGTATGTAATGTTTCGCACTTCTTCCCCTCACACGCCCAGACAACGTGCACGTTAATTAGCCTCCGTTTTAATCAGTTGATAATTCTCATTACATTGAGCTAATAGGCAACAAATCCTTCGCAAAAGCCTGCGCATCATGTGACTGCTATATGTGGGGTAATTTATAAGGAGTTAGCATGCAGGGCTCATTAATTAATGCCATGTGAGCCTGCCTGTCATCCTGTAGGTAGCAGTAATTAACCTCTGTCCGCTTTTTATGATACTGGAAAGTGCAGTAGCTGAACGTACAGGGTGACCCGGAGGTCAGTCCTATTGTTTGTCATACACTGGTGTAGAGTTGTCAACACAGGACAGACCAGCGTGCATATGGTTTATTCACTAATGAATGAACGGTAGTGCTAATGGGCTTTTCCTTTGTGCAGTGCAGTATTTATTAAAGTGTGTGTGCATGTGTGTTTCTCTTGTGTAGCTGTGCGTAAACATGGTAAATGAGCGGATTCAGCAATACACCACAGAGCTGCTCTTCCAGCAAGAACAGCAGGAATGTCTGCAAGAAGGGGTCGCCATGGAGACCGTACGCTCCCCTGCCTGTCAGCCTGCACTTGTGGATTTCTTCTACCAGGTACAGAGAGAGAGAGAGAGAAATAGACAGAGTGTATGGATGTGGGGATGGACTGAGACAAATATTGTGTGTGTTGTCTGTGTTGAAGATAATGAGATAGTGGGATACAGTATGGTAAAGAGAAACAGAGGCACTGAGTGACAGAGGTATCCGTAAAGAGTATAAAAAGGAAAGAGAAAGTTAACTCTTTTCAGATTACATTATCACTTAGGGGGAAAAAGAACTCATGTTAACTATGTCACACAGCTTTAACTTGCTTCCATGATGAAAAATAATCTGTGGAAAATATAAACACAGAAAGCCATAATGAGCATAACATATGAACTGATAACAGATTGAAATTATGTATGCAGTCTAATTTGATTTGAAGCTTTTTAATAATCTTTTTTTTTTTTTTTTTTTAGTTTAATGTCTGGAATAATCTGATCGTGGTAAAAGACCTCAACTCTATCAGCATTTGACTCTTGTGCTGCTGATGTTCCAAAAATATTCTTATGGTGTAAAATATGCTTGTAGATCCTTTTTACTTTCAATGTAAAAATTTGAAAATCGTACTGTTGGCGATAATATATGATAATAATAAATCAACCATTTAAAGAAAGAGTAATTTTGCAGTAGTGCTCCCACAGTAACACCTTCTGTCAATGTAATATGAGGAAATCATGATCGATTTTCAGTGATTCCTACATAACATCACTCTTTGTTGGATATCATGGTACGCAAAATGTTATTACATTTCAGTCACTTATTTTATTAATAATTGTCATGTAACACATGGGAAAGAACAAAACAAAGGAATGTTGAATATACTATATATGATGAAAAAAAGAAACTTTGAAGATCAAAGTTTTCACAAAATATGCAGCAAACTGCAGTGCAAGTGTGTATTCTCTGAGACCTCTTTTATCGTAACCAGAATGAACTTTTTCAGTAATTTGAGGTACAATAGCACTTCCATAGGTTTAGACTACACTGGCCAATGGCCACGTCATCACGCCCACATCATTAAGCCTTGTCGCCAGTTCACCTGTGTGCCTTTGATATGTCCTGATTATTGTAGAAGGGGAACATCCCACAGGAGCTGTAGTTTCGGGGTTCCCTGACCCAGTCGTCTAGACATCACAATTCGGCCTTTGTTCAAGTTGCTCAAATCCTTACCTATTTTTTTTCTGCTTCCAACACATCAATTTCGGAAACAAAATGCTCACTTGTTGCCCAATATATACCACCCACTTCCAGTTGCCAGTGTTCCGAGATAATCCTGTTATTCGCCACATGTCAGTGGTTATAATGTCATGGCTGATCTGTGAATATTTTACAAATTATAGTATTAGTTAATCTAATGTGCCTTTAATGCAGGAAGGTGCTGAAAACGATGATGTCATTTGGCATGATGTCATCACGCTGAAAAACAATAACAAAACAACCTGCTCAGATTAATAGTGTTTTATTAGTTAAGTGTTTTCTTTGTTTTATAGGATAATTCAGCTAATAGTACATGTACCATTATTGAACAAATGTGGAACAGAGTACAAATGTGCAAAAACAATTATCATAATGGACAAAGAACAGAACATTTCCACTGATTTATTAGCTACTTTCATCTAGTACACAGTATACAAGGGGGACAAACAGTTTAACATGAGTTTGTATCTGCCCCATCTATTTCCTACAAATTACTGCTTATCAGAGGAGAATTAAAGATGTGTTCTAGAGAATTATCAGGAGGTTCATTTGCTTCCCCAAGTTAAAGCCGTTTTATTAATGAAATGTATTTACTACTTGTTCGATCTTTCACTGATATATTAAGAGTGGAGGTAAACATAAAGGATAAAAGAAAGGTAATGGAAAATGAGAACATACAGTGTAGCTCTGGAGGGATGATCCAACCACACGTGACGTACAGTAAGGGTTCTGTTTCCTAAAACTGATATACGTAAATAGACTGCTTGTTTTATTCAAGTAACATTTTAATGGGGTTGGATGGATTTATATGAACCTTAAAATGATGCCTTTATAAAAAATGGATGGATAAACTTTGTTTCAGCTGCTCTCGTCAAGGGGTCGCCACAGCTCAGCATCCGATCCGCACAGGTTTTACACAGCATGCCCCTCCTGGCACAACCCCTATTGTTGACTGGCACTGCATGCAGTGGCTGGGTAATATGGGGTACAGCAACCACTGATGGTGGGGCTCGAACCTGTATACTCAGATGTCCAAATTAACAACCTAGAGCCTTAGTCGGCTGAGCCACCACTCCTAAAGAAATGGATGGAAAAGAGTTTTAAACAGGATAGTGTTGGTAAAAATTAAAGAATATCAACTTTTTTACTGTAACAGGCTCCAAAGTCGCTGAAGATACAATAAAAAAATTGGTTGTTTATGTACCAACCTCAGCAGCGTCCTCACTTCCCCTCTCACCTGTTCTAACCACTCAGCACTCAGCATCACCAGTATCATTTAGTAATCACCAGCCTTAGCACCAGCTAAATTATATAGTGGCTGACTTTGTGTCTCAGAGGAAGATTGTTTTAGCTTTTCTAGGTTACGGCCAGGTCACCGCCCATGCGGTTCAAGAGAGCACAGTTCTGTGTAGTTGTCCTAAGTTTCTGTAAATAAGAGTGAAATAATTAACTTGACGAGATTAACTTGACGAGGTTTGCTTTCTCAGACGGGTTATTTTACCAGCGCAAAAAAAAAAAAAAAAAGTCCTATCATGACTCAGTAATGTATGGCTGTGCTTCCTGCCAGCTTTATTATAGCACAGTGATTCATACACACACGCAAACACACACACAGCCACAAACGCACATGTCCATGTACCCTCTCAGTGCAGCTAAGTGAGTCTTTGGGGTGATGATGCTGTTAGCCTTTTCTGAGATGACTCTTTAATGAGTCAGAAAACTGAGGCAGTCTTTTGTAAGCTTAAGAGTGACACAGCATTCTTCACACAAACACTCCAACACTCCCCCTCTCTGTCCTGTTACTCACCGTTCACTCCTCCTCCCACAGGCCAGACACATACGCGCACAAACACATGCACGCACACGTGTGAAGATTTCATATGTTCTCCTCCACGTTCAATCAAACATTTGCTTTCCACCAGCCTTTTCCAGTGCATTCGTATCTCACAATGTGCTCTTTATTGCTGTGTGCCTGGAAGCCATTCAGAGTCGGTTCCGTTTCTTGCATAAGATTTGCACAAGACAAAGAATTGTTTTGTGTTTTATAAGAAAGCTTCCATATGGTGTGTGTTTAGAGAGCCCCGTTTCCTGGATGGCTGGAAGGTGCTGATAGGAAATTGGGAAAGAGAGGGATTTGGTGTGAGCAGATAACAGTATGGATTCAGTTAGACTGTAGATGTTTGGGACATTTCCATAGATGTCATGAATGAAATTCAATGTTCTGAGTGTATCTTACTGTATGTGTGTGTGTGTGTTTATGTATTGCAGAAGCCTCAGGGCATGCTCTGTGTGCTGGATGAGGAGAGTCAGTCGCTGAGGCCATCTGAACTCAACCTGTATAAGAGACTCCAGGCCCAGCTGGATTCCACAACTACGGATGCCATTCTACTTACTACCAAGGATGGCAATGGGAACCCCCCACCCAAAGATCAGGGCCCGTCTTTTACTGTTGCACACTACGCTGGAAAAGTGAGCAAAGCAGAGACCTGAGAAGTGAATGAAAAACCTCTTTTGGTGGTCATGTCATGTCTTGAGCAAATCAATGCTATATGTATGCCTGTCTCTTACTTTCCAGATGAGCTATGACCTCACAGGATCGTTGGAGAGGAATAAGGATGCTCTGCCCCAAAACATCCTGTTTGTCCTTAAATGTAAGAGCTGCACCATGTCAGGCACAGGCCAGAAAACAAGAGCTGAAGTAGATGTTTGTTACTATAAGAGTTTTAACTGTTCATTGTTTTCCTTTAGTGCTGCATGCACTTTGCATCCCAGACAAGCTGTGTTTAATTTCTGATACTGATTTCTGATAAAGAATCTTGCCTCTTTTTTTTTCTTCTGTCCTACTACAATTCAGATCAATGTACTGTTTGTTAGTTGCTGCCACTTTTTTTTTTTTTTGGTTTACAGCATGCATGTGCGATGATGAGGTGGTAGCAGCTCTCTCTCTCTCTCCCTCTCTCCCTCTCTCCCTCTCTCTCTCTCTCTATATATATATATATATATATATATATACACAATACAGACCAAAAGTTTGGACACACCTTCTCATTCAAAGAGGTTGAATTTGTATTATGGCAAGAAAAAAAGAAGCTAAGTGAAGAAAAACGAGTGGCCATCATTACTTTAAGAAATGAAGGTCAGTCAGTCCGAAAAATTAGGAAAACTGTGAAAGTGTCCCCAAGTGCAGTCACAAAAACCATCAAGCGCTACAAAGAAACTGGCTCACATGCGGACCGCCCCAGGAAAGGAAGACCAAGAGTCACCTCTGCTGCGGAGGATAAGTTCATCCGAGTCACCAGCCGCAGGTTAACAGCAGCTCAGATCAGAGAGCAGGTCAATGCCACACAGAGTTCTAGCAGCAGACACGTCTCTAGAACAACTGTTAAGAGGAGACTGTGTGAATCAGGCCTTCATGGTAGAATATTTGCTAGGAAACCACCTAAGGACAGGCAACAAGCAGAAGAGGCTTGTTTGGGCTAAAGAACACAATAAAGAACACAAAGAAAACTCTTTGAATGAGAAGGTGTGTCCAAACTTTTGGTCTGTACTGTATATATAGTGAAAGGTGAAACTCCCATATTATATAGATTCATTACATGCAAACTGATTAAGTTTTTTTTTTTTTTTTGATGATTATGGCTTACAGTTAATGAAAACCTCAGTATCTCAGAAAATTACAATATTACCAATGACCAATTTAAAAATACATTTTTAACACAGAAATGTTATGTTCATGACTACTGAGAGTATGAAAATATGAAAGTACTTAGTTGGGGTTCACTTTACATGAATTACTTTGAGTGCTGTACATAGTAATACTTTTCAGTAGCGCTTCTGTGTTAAAATTTCTCTTTTCATTGGTACAGTATTAAGTAATATTCTAATTTTCTGAGATTTTCATTAGCTATAAGTCATATTCATCAAAATTAAAAGAAATTTTAAATATATCGACTTGTGTGTAATGAATCCATATAATATAATATACAATATATACACTATATTGCCAAAAGGATTCACTTGCCTTTACATGCATATGAACTTGAGATACATCCAATTCTTTCCACAAGGTTTAGGCGTGTGTTTATGGGAATTCTTGTGGGGCTCCATCCCCAAACTGTTCACACAAAGTTGTCCGAAATTGAAATTGTCCAAAATGTCTTGGTATGCTAAAGCCTTAATAGTTCCTTTCACTAAGGGGCCCAACTCCTGAAAAACAATCCCACAACAGTTCCACCAGGTCAACATCATATTAAACCTTGTGGGTTAAGAATTAAGAAGGCAGGCGAGCAAATACTGTTGGCAATATAGTTTACAGTATATACCCAGTGGTAACTCGGCATACGACGCCCTGCCTGGCGAATTTTCACCCTAAGAACTAAAGGTTCTCAAAAAATTTGCCTTGGCATACAAAGTATTTTCGGCATGCAAACGACTGGGACGGCAGCGCACGTACATCCGCTTGTGCGTACTTCTGGTAGCCGATCAAAACTTGTGTGCGTCAGTGGAAAGCCAAACAAGTTTACATATGTTTCTGAGGGTTTTTTTTAGGGAGGAATGAATGCTAGAATGTTAGCCTTACTGGTAGCAAGAAGAACACAGAGCAACTTTAAGTTTAGTTTTTAAAGCAGCTGATGCCAAGAGCAATCATAAATTAAGGTTAAGTGAGGTTAAATTTCTATTTATTTCATACTTAACTTCATTTACATGGCTTTTCTAAATGTATTGATTGTTTTTATATGCAAAAATATGATTATAGTGTTGGAAATTGGTAATATTTTGGGTGGCTGGAACAGATTATTTCCATTTACATTATTTCCTATCGGAAAATGCGTTTTGCAATACAAGATTTTACCTAAAGAACTCGCCTCCGGAACAGATTAAATTCATATTCCAAGTTACCACTACTATATACAGTATACTCTGCATTCTACTTCCAGTCAAGTTTTAGAAATCCAGACATTTCCAGAAAGGTAAAACACCAGCCTTTCAGTTTCTTTTTCTTCACGCTCTTTGTTTCTTTGGGCCCAAGAGTCATTTTATTATGATTTATATAACTTGTCAGATGTGTTTCAGTGTGTGTGTGTAAGTGCATATGCGTGCGTGTTTGAGTGTGTGTGTGTGTGTGTGTGTGTGTGTGTGTGTGTGCACTCAGTAATGATTGGAGTCAATTATCACTGGCGCCTGGCAGAACGGGGCTCCAAAGTCGCGTAACCCCATGTTTGTTTTCTTTTTCCTTTAACAACCCTCTCTCTTTCACTGGTCTCTTGGAGCAGCCAGTGAGAACGTGCTCATCCATCAAATGTTCCAGTGTAGGCTGACGCAGACAGGCTCCCTGGTGCCTCCAAACCAGCGGCTACAGCTGCGCAGGTCCAGAGGCGCTCTGCTCCTACATATGCCGAGCTCAGCCGGCATGCCCAAAGATGCACAGAAATATTTGGAGCTCAAAAAGGTACTTTTATTTTGTTTTGCAGAAGATTATTAAACAGGCTTCATTGAGTAAATCATTTACATTTAGGCACTTGGCAGACGCTCTTATCCAGAGCGACTTACAAATCACCACTTTAAATAGCAGCTCAAATAGCACTGCTTCAGATTTGTGGAAATCCGTAACTTCGACAAGCAGTACGTGGGATTCCATGCTGAAGGATTATATTATTAGAGAGCTGTGCTGTTTTGTGGTACAAAACACACAGGCAAACACACATAAGCCATTAACAAACAAGCCGGTATAAGCCGATAAGCAGGTTTGGCGCTGAAGAGCGGATGGCGCCTTTCTAGCGCTGTGGCGCTTCCCAGTATTTTTAGCTTATCGAGCGGGCAATGGGAAATGGCCTAAATTAGACCTTGTTACCCCCACATACACATGGATAGCTCTTATTGATCTCTTTCCCTATGGCAGTTAACAGCCCATTCATAACGCACACTTCTTACCAACCGAGCTTGTTCTCTACTTGCCCTAGTCTTTTTCTCCGTATATTTCATTTCACTCTGACATCAGAACAAATGAATTTCTATTGTTCTCTCGTGTACTCTATTTATTTCTGTCGAGTTTACCACTATATTGGAACATTATATAGGGCCACTAGGCCATGAGTGAGTGGGCTCTGTATAAGCTGCGCGGTTGAGCCGTCTAGCTGGCTCTGGCTTATGTAAGCCATTCAGTGCACAAGGCGGTAGCTCACCTTTTAACCCTCCACTGCATGAAAAACAATCCCACCGTCTCACACTTACATAAGCAATAGTTATGCTCTCACAGTGCCATGGGAACGCCAATGTGAAGTACCATTACGCTGTTTTTCTCCAGAGGCATAATAGACGGCAGAAACGAGCGGTCTGGGTTAATTCAGCTAATGGCATTTAAGTGAGATACTGTGAAGAAGCTAGAACATTGAGGCCAGGAGGTTTGCTAAGATGCTGCATTGAGAGAGCTTCAGTGTCAGTGCTGGCCATTTAAAAGCTAAAGCTAAATAAAAAGCTAACGGAGTCACTTTGTATAGTAGGTATGCAAATACCAGCAGCTGCCTGGAGGGTGGCATATAGAGTACAGATTGTCACTAATGTTGTGGGAGCAGTTTGTGGAAGGAGCCTCCAGTTTCAACAGTTTCAAGTGATGGGGAAAAAATGTAAGGGTAAGGGGCGAACTTTTATAACTGCTATAATGTAAGTGATAATAATGATTTTATCTAATTATACATCTAAGCAGTTAAGGGCCTTGTTCAAGGCCCCAGCGATCGTGGTAGGGTTTGATCCTGGGACCTTCCAATTAGTAGTCCAACACTTTAACAATTAAACCTGGTTTAATGTTTCACAACAATAATTGCGCCACTTATTGTGGCATTTCGTAATAAATTAAATCAATATGCTGGTGTAAAAGTAATAAAACACTTTTGGATATATAGTATGCAGTATGCGCTATTTAAAATAATGGTTCGGTAATGTCCCTTTGTTTGTAGTTAGAAGTGTCATTATCACTTTTAACTTTCCTGTAAAGGTTTTATTCTTTACAGTGTGTGTGAGAAAGAGAGGTGTAAGAGAGAAAGAGGAGGGCGAATGGTCTATGACGCCAATAGTTTATGGATTATCTTATCCATTAGACTCCAACATTATTAATCTGAGGCTCTACTCTTGTCCCCCGTCATGCCTTTCTTGAGATGTTCAAGGAGCATATATACTGTAGGTGTGATGTTTACTCTTATGTGGGTCGTGACATTGTACTGTCTCATTCTCCTCCCTGCAGCTCATGAAGAAGAAAGGAGCCACATCTTTCATGCAGAGGCTGGAGCGCTGTGGCCCCGTCACAGTGGCCGTGCAACTGCGGGTGAGTTTTCTACCATGTTTTTCTACAGCAGCCCATCTGATCCGTATACACGGTATCATGAAAGGGTGCAAAAACCGAACATTTCGAAATCCAGCAACGATATAGCTCACGCAAGTCATTTTATGAATTAGAAAACAGACTGCTGACTATCTAAATATAACTTCAGTATGAACATCGTTATGTAATTTACTCGCAACCAGCGAGGCCAGCTTTCTGACATTCAGCGTGTGTTCGTTTCTAGTATTGGTCTTGTGGGCTTAGCAGTGCGGTTTGTGGGTGGTGAGAGTTTTCGGCCTGAGCGTGTGTCTGTGTGTGGGTGCATGCGTAGGAGGGAGAATGAGTATGTGGTTTCGTATCCTAGCGTGATCTTTTTAAAGCTATAGAAGTAGTTTCCGGCTGTAGCAGTAGTCTGTTGTTTTTTTGTCGATTGTAAAGCTCGTGGCCATTTGTGGGCAGTAAGTAAGGTTTTTCTGTCGATGTTGGCTGTATGTGGGTGAGAGAACAAGTTTGTGGTTTTACATGCTAGTGTGAGCCATATGAATGAGCAGTAAACAACCGTAATTGTGTAGCGTCACACATACACACCATTACAGAGTGGGCCCTTACTGCAGTCTGATGTCAACACACACACACACACACACATTCTGCCCTTTTCCCAGGCAAAGAGCTCTTTGTATTTTTCGAGAACACACCCACTTAATAAGACTACGTCACATTATTAGCACATACACAGATACACACACACACACACACACACACACACACACACACACACACACACACACACACACACACTCTCTCTCTAAATGATCTCATTTCCATTACAGCAACACATATGCAAGAGAACCTTTTGGTCTTTATATCAGCGATGACGCAAAAGCGGGTGTGTGCCAGGCATACAGAGGTCTGCTGCTTCTTTCATGGCTTGCTGCAAAAAACAAACAAGCAAACAAACAAACTGTAGCTCATTAAGACATTTTGTTTGTTTTTTGAGTGCCTGAAAGTACAAGTAGGGATTATCGAAAAACAAATAAACTCTTCAAACACGTATAAATGATGTCAGATCAATGGCTGTGTTTCATTAATGACTGTTGCTCTGCACGAGTAAGATGTCTCTAACTGTTGTTGCCGATGCGGTTACGGTTGTTTGTTTTTATCAGGATGAATGGCAGTGTGTTTGCGTGCTAAGCCTGCTACATCTTTGCTTCCCTTCCTGTATCCCTCCTTTGTTGCATGACGTCCATCAATGTGTCAGATGTCTGACGAGCAGCAATGTTGACTCAAACCCGTGACATCATCATTCTGCAAAAAAAAGAGCCGTCACATGGTTGCGAAGGACACAATATGATTAATACTGCAGCCAAACGGAGGTTAAACAAAGTCTTGTAAGACAGCATGGACGCATTAAGAGTCATGTTGAATTTCAAACACAAACTCACAGCTGTCATTGTATCCTCCTCTGTTTCTTTCTTTCCCCCGCATGCAGAACTCTTTATCAGAGATCAGCAGTAAGCTCCAGCTGTGCACTCCTCACTTTGTGCATTGCGTGAGACCCAACAGTTCGAGCCAGGCCGACGCCTTCGACAGCTCCCTGGTGTCCGCTCAGCTGCAGTACGTTGGAGTTCTGGAGATGGTGCACATGATCCGCTACGGCTACCCAGTGCGCATGCCCTTCACCGGCTTCCTCACCAGGTACGCTACGACCTGGAGATGAGTCCTGTAATTAGGAGTTTCCTTCACTCGCTGTTGCCATGCATCTGTTTTAAGTCAACTTTACTCACACATAGTGACTCTTTTATTATACTCGGTTACAAAACATTTCATTTCAGTGGAATTAACTAGTGTGCGGTTGTACAAGTCCTGGCCGCGGTAAATGTAGCCACCAAATGAATGTCACCAGCAAATTAGAATTTTATTAAACTCAGTGAATACCGTAGTTGAAGTGACCTCAGTGCAATAATGTTCTGTTTGGGGTAAGAATGAATAACTGTTCTATAACTCGTGATGTAAATAGCTCTGACTTTATTTTCTATACTACTACTATATATGTACAGTAAGTATCATTTAACACACAACTCATTCAGAATTAAAGTGTAGTTTTGTTCTGCTTTGTGGTGCATCACGGGACAGGTTTCTTTTACCCCACATTCTTCTGCGAATGTAGTGTGACTTCACATTGTTACTACTTTACGCTACTTTTCTGAGTACAGCACTACTTTTGTTCTTATTGTTTATACACTGTTACTGCGGAACATTTCCAGATACCTGGATACTCTTTTCAGATAAACATTACTTCTACTGTTTCTGTTGCTACTAGCAGTACTGTTACCACTAGTGCTACTGTTACTATTCCTATTACTCCCACTACCACTTCTACTGCCATTGATACTACTATTACTAATGATATTACTACTAGCTACTGGTATTACAACCTCATTACTACTGATCTTATGATACTAATAATACTACTAGTACTATTGCTAGAACTACTACTCCTATTGTTACTATTAATACCACTATTACTAATACGACTTCTACTAATACTAGTACTATTGCTAGAACTACTACGTCTACTGTTACTGCTCCTACCATTGTTGGTTTTATTTCCATTACTACTACCACAGCTACTAGTATGGTTAATATTACTACCAAAGAGGCAAAATATAATAATGTTATTCTGATTATTTTAAAGAATTACTAATCAGAATTTTATGATTTATTGAATTTAATAAAAAGGGGCAGAGTACATAGAATATTGATGATAAAATAATAGTACCAACAGTCCCAAAGTCTCCATAGATATTACAAATTACAAATGATCATAAGCCATTGCATGCATGCAACAGAGAATGTTTTTTTGTTTATTAAGTGTAATTTCCCCTACTGTATGTATGGAGACTTTTGGGACGCACTGTATAATCAGTTAGGTCTAGATATTTTAGTGTCAGCTGCTTTTACTTGGCAGCTCAAAGATTTCTTTGTATCTTGTAGACTTTCCCCAGCATGTTGTCTCCTAGCTGGCGCCCGCTCTTTGCTTTGTGAGGGTACATAAGACTAATGCACAGGATGAGAGGAAGTGAATGGCTGCAGATTGAGCGACTGTACATTAAGCCTCTCAGCTGCTGACCTGCACACGGGTTTCCATGCACTCAGCAGAGAGGACACACTATTAGACGTTTAGTTAGATTCCAGTGATCCAGGTCACGTGAGGTCAGGCGGCACCAAAAGGCAGCTGCATTTAGAGTTCACTCTCTTCCTGGTGTGATAGATTTAGAAGTTTAGCTGGAGCGAGGCACAGCGTGTGGGTGTGTGGATGTGTGTGTGTGTATGTATAGGGTGGGTGGGAAGGCAGTATGAGTGATGGTGTGAAGGGCTCAACCGCAACAGCTCGTTTGCCGGGTATCAGTGATTGGCGAGGAAATGGATGTGCTTGGGAAGCCTCTGACTGCGAAAGGTCAGACTGATCTGAGGGACAAAGGCATAAGAAAGAAAGTGATGAAATGACCTGAAGCTTAGGAGAGGTAACGCTTAAAACGTTCTGGTAGAGTTGTAATGGCAGTAAAAGCCCCATGTTCCCTCTTGTGTAGGGTAAGAGAGGATCACTTCATTCTTTCTGTCAGCTTAGGTACAGTGTGACTCTGCTCTCATCATCCTCCAGGAACACATCGCCCCATCCCTGTGTCACAATGACATCTCACTGTACAGCCTGCAGACTTTTCTTTCCAGGTCTATAACATTTCTCCCTTTAATGTCACTCCAATTTTATTTCCTCCTGCCTTTTATCTTCTCCATATTATTTACAGCCCTTTTTGCAGGTTCTGTTGCATGATGTCCACTTTCTTTATAATTTTAGTCATTTCTATTCTTTTTTCTATTTATTTTATAAAAAAATTATCTTCCCTACTTTTGGTCATCTCTGTTGGTTTGGTGGATTTGAGCACTGGGTGTCCAGTAGCAGTATCTGTCTGACTTTTTGTGTGTGATGGATAAAAGGATTACGAAAAAGATTCCAGTGAGATAATGAATCAGGACAATTCTGGGTCACATGACGCTGGACGTTTCCACTACTTTGTTGTAAACATCATGAATCTTTCAGCTGAGAGACTGTGAGCGAGCAAGAGAGGGAGAGAAAGCGAAAGTGACAGGCTGGAAAATTTAAGGAGACAGGCATTCAGGGACAAAGAGTAATGAGGAGGAGGGACAGACAGACCGCGTCAGACACTTGTTGGCCCGTCTTCCGTCTGAGCCCATGTTGACCCTGGATTAAATAACCCAGACGGTCTTGTGACTGTGATTGTTTTGAGACTGAAAATAGCGTAGTTCAGATTGTTCTATGATAATGGCTGTTGATGTGACTGTATGAAATAAAGCAGATTGATATCTGATAGACATACGGGCGTTTTCCTTCCGAAAGGTCAAAATGGTTTAATCGTCAGTTATGAAATTTCACATTAAATACATTAGCTTAGTATTATTGCCACGGGACTCCAATGCTGTTACCTAAGCTGTAACACTAGCACGTCTGGGGCGTATTTACTACCGTTTTCTATTATGTGTGAAGTCTGAATTAAATGTCTAGTACTGTAGTTTAAGTGTGGAACTTACCAGAGTACTGATGCTGTTTTTTCATGTTGAATACCTAGAGACAGAAGGAGTTGTCATGCATTTTTTTTTTTATCCTAATCTATAGAGTTGCCATTTGTTCAAGCATGACCTGTTGTCTATGAGTGGCTTGCTGCGTGACATCATTTCAAGTTCGCAGCTTGTTTTCGTTTAAATGCGAACGTGTGCATGTTTGTGAGAGAGAATGTGAGCGTGTTAGCATTACAATAAGGCCGCAGCCGGCCAGACAGGGTGAGAGAGCTGATGCAGAGGCAGACGGCGAGAGAAAGGCCAGGCCAATTGTAATGGAAATGGTGCACTTTTTTTTTTCTTTTCTTTTTTTTTTTGAGCAAGAGGTCACATCATATTGAGGGTTGGGTTGTTTTTAGATTTTATTACTGTTAAGCACTCTCTACTAAGCAGGCTTTGTTTGGACTCAAGTTCAGTCACATATAATATAATGGCATTTGTAACCGGTGTTGTTCAGAAGAACTGATGAAGCATCTAATATAAATGACGGATATAACTGAAAAAATAAAACATATTGTATTAGAAACACTACCTTCTTGTAAGGATGAAAAATATTAAAAACAAACTCCATCAAATGGACATACCATATGCTTTAAGGTGGACATTGATGAAAGACGTTGTGTTTTTTTAGATATAGTATTGTGATTGAAAACAACTAGCTTCAACTATGTTCTGAATCCAGTCTGTTAAACTTTCAGGATCTTTAATGGGTGTACACTTGTATCCTTCACTTTCATAATAACTGTACAGTTTGTTCCTGTCCGATTAGTTCCACTACATTTGAAAAACGAATTACCCAAAAACCTCATAGTAGTTCAAATTGTTCTTGGTCTTTTGGCTGATCTCATCAAGCGGTTGCCACAGCGGACTATCCCACATAATTCAATTCATTTTTATTTATATGGCACTTTTAGCAACAGTCATTGTTGCAAAGCAGCTTTACAGAATCCCCCAAAAATATTATGGAATTGAGTTTAAAGAGTATGAGGAAATATGTATAAATAATAATTAACAGATTGTGCCTGGTGAGCAAGCCGAGGGCCAGGGTGGCAAGGAAAAACTCCCTGAGATGGCAATAAGAAGAAACCTTACCAGACTTAAAAGGGAACCTATTCTCATTTGGGTGATATCAGATAGCAAGAAATGCATTGCAGTCACACTGAGTGTTTGGGGGCTGGACGATCAGTATGAGAGGAAACGTGTTTAAGTTAATATAGAGTCTATTTTTATTGTTTTAACTGTTAGGTGAATACAACGTGGTCCAGGTTTTATACCAGATGAACCTCGTAATGCAATTCGGGCTTAGGCACTAAGGATGCAAAGCATCCATTGACTGGCTTTATTGGCATTGACTTGACATTGGGGCATTGGGCCGTTTTCATGGCAGTCTACCACTGAGCCACTGAGAGTGACCATAACTCTTAGTCATAATAATATGCCTTAAAATGAATTACCAAATTTTAAAATGAGATGTAAATGTTACCACAAAATCACAACAGTTACCAATAATAAACAGGTCTGTTCTTGTATTTGCCTCCTGTGCTGCAGATATCGGGAACTGGTGGACACCACACTCACACACGGGCAGAAGATGTCCTCTGAGGAGAAATGCCGCCATGTTCTCCAGCACTGTAAGCTCCAGGGATGGCAGGTGAGTATGCACGCTTTCAGCACAAATGATTATGACGCCCATGGCTAACTTTAAAGTACGTCTGTCTCGCTCTCAGTTGGGAAGCAGCAAAGTGTTCCTGAGGTACTGGCAGGCTGACCACCTGAACGACCGCTGCCATCAACTTCACAAGAAGATACTTACCTGCCAGAAAGGTAATTATCTCGTCCTGTAGCGCTTTAGCCTTCATAGTCTGTTTTTGTGTTTTAATCTCTTAAGTGTATGACTTTGTACGTGTATATGACAGTGGCACGTGGCTGGCTGGTAAGGCACCGTGTGCGTGGCAAGCTGAGCTATCAGCAAAGAGAGCAGTGCAACATACAACGGTTTCTGCAGGGAGCAGAAGACTTGGGCCTTCGTGCTTACGACAGCCTGGTCATCCAGAACGCGGCAGATATCGCGCGAGAAAATGATCGTCTGAGAGGCCACGCTATCACTCCACCACTGGGGGAGAGACCCGAACCTGTGGGAATAGAAGACGACTCACCGAGAAGGTGAACTAATGTTTAAGTGGCACTAACAAATGCATTAGGATTCATGCAAATCAAAGAGACCGGTCTTCTCCTCTGAATCCTCTACTCATACAGTAACCGTTACAGTACATTAGCAAAAATATTGATAGTAAGAAATAGTTCACTACTGACACTTTGAATAACAGCTTAGAAAAGAAGCTATTTATATTTATATAATATATTTATATTATATTTTATTATTTATAGTACATTCATCATTTATATATTATTTGGTATATGTTTTATTGACATTATTACTCTAATTACAGGCCATATAAATTACGCAATTAGGCCATATACAATTATCACAGTGTGTTATAGGGTTTACATATTTTGTCGTTATTATTAAATTTTTTAAATGAATGCACTAATAGACTGATCAACAATCTAATCACTGGCTTTACAGTGGCTTGGGTAAGAGTTCACCCTACCGTCCACATGTAGGTACCTGAAATAAACATATTAGGGGCTATACTTTACAAATGTATATCGTACAGCATATCCCAAATGAAAAGCAATACAATGTGCAGAATGTTTTACACATAAGTATAAAAGTATGCATGATACTCAAAGACAGCATACTATGTGTATGTTAGTGCTCCCTGTGCACAAAACAGGGGATGTCAATAATTATGTCTATTGTGTCTAAGCTGAATATTGTCCACCTCTGCACAAATGTCTAAAACTAGGGAATTCATAAGTGAATTGCAAACTACTTCTGTGTTAAATTTCTGTACATGATCTTCAGGAAGCAATCAAGCCGGCATGGATTGAGTAGGTGACACCAGAGTACTGCAGATGTCTTTTTGACTCTGTGCCCAGCCGGATGCAGGAGGTTTTGAAGAATAAATAATTCATTGTAAATATTGATTGCTGTATTGCAATTTCATTGCATTTTATAACAAATACTTTTTTTATAATATTGATTGTCATCATTTAAAATTTTTGAGAATGTCATTAAAACATTGAATTTAACCTTTGTGTCAATACGTTTGGCCACCACTGTACTGTATAGTACACATTCAAGCCCATTACTATGAAACCACTGTACTTTTACTGGTGCAACCAGTTGAAATGTGTGCAAATTAGTACACCTGGAAAACACCTGAATAAAGTAAAATAAAAACACTGCCAGGTCACAAAGCGTTTGGCCTATAAAACATTATCTTAAACCGTTAATATCCTATAGAGCACCCATTATTAAAACTTTGCAGAAAACTTTGAAGAATACTTTGCAACTGTGACTTTTGCCTTGAGAAGGCCATTTACTAAATGTCAGTGACTGGGTAAGGAGAATACTAGTAAAAGTAGCAAACAAGTAACGCTAAGGAAGATTTAGACATTCACAGATTAGACAGGAGTTTGACATCTTTAAGACATGTGAAAAGGGGGCTTCAGTTTGAAGAGACCCAAGTTGTACATTCTGGCCTTGGCACAGAGTGCTGTATTTGGCAGAACATCATGACCTTCATGACCCATGAGAATGACAATCCCCACAGTTGGGCCCCTGTTGGCTGCTGTAAAGGTCTTTACTCTTCCCAGGAAGGATTTTCAATAAATATTGTTGTGAGGCTAAATTATGCTCATTCATCTACAAGAGCATAAGTGAGCTTGGGCACTAATGTCAAATGAGGAGACCTGGTGTCGTCCATTTCAACATACTGTGAGATTTGAGATCAGGGCCCTGAGTGGCAGGTCATTCAAATTCTTCATCACCAATTCATATCTTTTGGGACCTTGTTGTATGGGCACAGTGGCATCGTCATGCCAGATCGACGTCCGAACCCTTTAGCTCAAGTAAGGTAAAAATCTTAATGCTACAGCATTAAAACATTCTCTGCATTTTTTTTTTGTGATTTTAGTTTTGTGGGACAGTTTTGTGAAGACCCATATACTGGTGTAATAGTCCACATGCTTTAATTATGTCCATATATCAAACAATAGATCTACAGTAAGTGGAGAACAAATGCCCTGCAATGGTAGCAATACAGTATATCACAAGTTTCACTACGTTTATTGGCACCTTTTAACTGAAAAGTGCATTTTACAAATTATTTTTAAGAAACGTATGTATACTCTGAAGACATATTTGGTAAAGCCAAGGTTAGGTTTATAAAACGTATTATTTATTTCTTCTTAAGATTCTTTAAATGTACTTTGGGACAAAAGAAAAAAAAATCTTAACATACTGTATGAACACATATAATACTTATGTCTCTTAGTCATTTTATCATTAAGCTAACTGAAACTCATGCCACACAGATTGGGAAACCTTTTTATGATATTAAGTCCTTACAACTCCAGAAACACACCAAACATGTGCAGCCCCGTCCCAAGGGACAAACAGATGGAGGCCCCAGATTAAAGGACAAAAATCAGTGTGCATATCATGCTTAGAAAAGCTGCTTAGTGTTTAATCAACAGATAAGCTATTTAGCCATTCATCCACTGCTATTAAGCTCCACAGCACATTCTGTGTTATTTCATTATTTCTGCTTTTACTCAGAGGCTCTCAATAGCTAGATAGCTAATAGCTAAATTTAAGTTTTGTAATAGAAGTCAGATAAATAAGGCAGTTAAAATGGTACCAGTACTTTTACTCTGATTTAATTGCCTGTGCACATTTATATCTTTCTCTCAGGCCTGCGGAAAAGAGCGTAAGGGTGACTGACCCTGTGGGCCGTGCCGGGGGCTGTCCTTTCAGGCACTTCCGTTCCAGTTCTGTGCCTATCCCCTTAGTCATAGACAACTTGGTACACCCCGGCATCGGACCGTCAATCAAACCGGCCTTTCAGTCTGTAAATCACAGCAGTGAAGACGGGGGTAGTGGAGGACTGTCGTCGCCAAGGAAACAACCGCCTCCCAAACCAAAAAGGGACCCTAACACGCGTCTGAGTGCATCCTATGAGGCAGTGAGTGCTGGCTTGAGCATTGCTCCTAAGGACAGTCCTGCAGAGGGCCAAGTCTCACCATCAGGAAGCCCGCCGACTACCCAGTTATCCCCCAGTGACCGTATGTACACAAATACTGCCAGTTACAGCAACATATACCAACTTAGTGGTTAATAACTAATTAATACCTAAATGAATAGCTAGAAAAAATGTTTCGTGCATGCTTTTAACTAGTAAGCATTCTTTCGACTGCTCCCGTCAAGGGGTCGCCACAGCGGACCATCCAATCCATACACAACTTTGGCACAGGTTTTACGCCGGATGCCCTTCCTGACGCAACCCTTCTATTTTTATCGAGGCTTGGGACCGGCACTGCATGCAGTGACTGGGTAGTATAGGGTGAGGCAACCACCGACGCTGGGGCCTGAACCCGAATCCTCAGATACCCAAACCAACAGCTTAGCTTAACTACTCTAAAAACATTAAACCTTTTATACCTCATCTCGGATTTGATCACACATATCTTAGGTTTTTGTTTATGTCCCAATAAGTAGTGTTATATTATTAATCATTAGGATAATTTGTTTTATTGAGTATTATAAAATCCATTTACTGCTACATTGCTATAAAATCAAAACAGATGGTCTAAGTCCATAGGATATTGATGAGTAGTCAAGAGGACACAGGGGTCAGTTAAGCGATCAGTGATCTTTTGTGCTTTGTGTTAATGTTTCCCCTCAATGCTTTTCTCTGTCCAACAGCTCTCTCTAAACCACGTCCTCACAGCGATGACTACAGCACCATGAAGAAGATTCCTCCTCCCAAACCCAAACGCAGCCCCAACACCAAGCTCACAGGCTCCTACGAGGAGATCTCATCTGCTCCTGCCCCTGTGCGGCCTACAGACATGAAGTTGGCGTGTCTGACACGCAGCGGACACTTTATGGGCCTCGTACAGCGAGTGTCTTCTGATGACGGACCACACATGTCCACACTGACTGTACAGCAAGGACGAGATGATGAGGACGTCTACATAGAGATGGTGAGCACATGCAGGGCGCTGAGCATGGCAAACTCTTACAGTCCAGAGCAGAACGAGGCTGTTTATGAAGAAATGAAGTACTACCCACATGATGAGGTTGGAACTGTTCCTCAGGTCACCAAGCCTGAAGTTTGCGACACCACCCCCTTGACCTGTGCAATTGCAAAGCTGCCACAAACTCTACAGCCCAAGAGACCTGTAGCCCTGATGGACCATCCAAACATGCTGATAGGACGACAGCAAAGCTGGGATGGTGATAAAAGGAGTGAAAAAATGAAAAAAGACGGAACGGCGTGTGACATTCCAGCTCCCTTCCCCAACCTGCTACCACATAGACCCCCTCTGCTGGTGTTCCCTCCATCACCAGTCACATGCTCGCCAGCCTCGGATGAGTCCCCGCTCACCCCTCTTGAAGTAAAGAAGCTGCCCGTGTTCGAGACTAACCTTAACTACTCCAGCCAAGATGGCGGCAGCCCGCTTTCCCCCCAGTACAGTCGCCAGAGAGCCGACTCTTCCCCTAGTCTTTCTGTATTAATACCTGACAAATCGACTCCGCCTCTGACTCCACCCCCACCCGCAGCTCCGCCTCCCCCTTATCGTCCTCCATCACACTTCCCCTTCCCCCCTGAAGCGAACTTCCAGGTCCTGAGCCGTGCTAATGCAGACTCCAAAATGACTCATAAAGGAGGGCACAGTTTAGCAGAGACACCCCCGGGCAGTGCCAAACCTCCTTTCTCACCAGTGAAGTCTTCTCGGCCAGAGCCACGGCGAGCACACTCATGTTCATCCTCACCACTGCTGTTCAACCCAGCTAATGGGAGATCCCTCACAAGCCCCCTTGATGAGTTAAATACACTTTTCAGTTCTGGGCGCAGCCTGCTCCGCAAGTCCACAACCGGGAGAAAGATTAGAGATAGCGGTGAGTGTTTGTGTGTGTGCGCATGTCTTCAGTGTTGGGCTATTTTTGTCCTCTCATTTTGATAAAAACCTGTCTTTCGGTTATGGGAAGAAAGTAGTAGCAGTTGAAGACAAGTGCGTGTACACCCCTGTCCAGATACTGAAGGTATAAAATATTAAATTATTTTGGGTGTCTTCATTCCTTTTATTGAGATCCTGGCCTTTCTCATGCAAAAAGAGCCAAGTCACTCTTAATAAATGATTGTAAAAGCTACATTATTTGAAAAAACACAAGTCAAGTCAGAATGTGTAAACACAGCAGGCTATGGCTTGGCGGTATGCTTAATTTCCTGGCCTGCTACCTCTAAAGCTACAGCTCATGCACACAGTCTAAGAATCCTACATGGCACATGGCGAGTCTTGCTTATTTGTGTCACTGTGAGGATGCATGATGATGCATTAAATCACATCCTTTAACCATGACAGTAAAGAAATAAACAACACAGAGGTACCAGACTGCTTTCCCACTGACCTAGTGTCTAGTATTTTGGTGTGTAATGGGAAGAGTACATGTGTCCTTTGTCAAGCTGTCCCGATCCCGGGATCCTCTTTCCTCATTTAACCTTTATATTTGAATAGGGGACTTTTAACCCAATGCACGTCCATCATATGGATTTATGAGCATAAGTCCACCATGACCCTGACCACGCCTTGGCTTCCACCTGTCTGTGTATGTGTGTGAGAGAGTTGTCAAGACCAAAATTTCCTGAGCAAAAAAAACAGGAGCAAAAGCATAAAAGCCAAAAGCATAAAAAATATTTGATGCAAAATATTTTTGATATCTTTGATTATGAGTGGAGTTTGCATGCTCTCCCAATGCTTGGTGGGTTTCCTTTAGGTACTTCAGTTTCTTCCCACAGTCTAAAGACATACTGTATAGTGTAGGCTGATTGGCATTTTCATATTGCCCTCAGTGTGTAATTGGATGTAAGAGTTTGTTCATGTTTGTGCTCTACAATAAGCTGGCACCTCGCACCTACTTGTGCCCTGAGTTCCCTGGCATTGGCTACAGGCCGAATGCTACCATGCATAGAATAAGTGGTATAGACGATAGATGGATGGAAACAATCCATCGTAAAATAATGGTGCTATTGACAGCCAAAGATGTGCAACATGAAGGCAAAGTCATCGGTAGAAAAGCATGGTAGCACACTGACATTGCCAAGCTTTCACAATGTGAATATAAGTCTAGTGTTAATTAGACGCAGGTGCACTGTGAGCTGGAGTGATGAAGTGCAGAGTGCTGAAGAAAAACCCAGCCAGGAGGTTGACTGCATGTTAAACTGAGCCTTTCTCTGAGAGGTGTGTAACTAATGACTCATCCTTGATCATACTATCATGATAGAACGGTAGGAATAAACCATACAGTATCCATCTACGCATTTAATTTTCCAGGTGTTTAAAGGCCCCACACACACCCTTGCACACATTTCATGAAACATTGATTTGATAGGCCATAATTTCTGCTCTGTGCACCGGGCATGTCACATTACTTAAAGATTTAGTATTGAATGCATTTTTAAATTAATGAGCCCATAATTTCATATCGCATAGACAGAAGGAACAGAGCTAAATCAGGAACTCACGTAGCGTACGCTAGAAAAATTATATTACATACAATGTATTCATTTTATCATAATTTTTATTGTTTTGGTTTTGTTTAATCTATTTATATCTGGCATATTTCTGATATTTATACTCTGTCATCTTTAATTTATCTTTACGTTGAGATATTTTCAGTAATTATTTTGAGGGATCTTTGATAAAATTTGTCATGATTAAAGAAGTAAAATTGATTGAAGTTTACAGAAGACTTTAAGCATAGTACAGTGATGAGACTCTTAACCACAGTAACATCTAAATGGTGCAAACATTTTAAAGCAGGCTGTAGATATGTGATTGACAGGCATCCGATCATCGCGTACTGAGAAAACTTGCTACCTTAATGGTATCCAAGCACTAGGAAAACGCTGGGATAAATGCATTGGGGATTATGTAGAGAAATAAAGTTATTTTTTACTCTCATAACTGTGCCCTGTTATCCGGCACAAGCAAAAGTCCTGGTTTGACTTGAATGCTGCACATAGTAATCATGTAAATATCTCCTTCTTCTTTCTCCTTGTATTATTATTATTATTATTATTATTATTATTATTATTATTATCAGTTGTTGTAGTAGTAGAAGTATTATAACTGATTTCCACATGGCATCATATCCACCACTTGTACTTCTTGGAATTGCCAGTGAACTGTGTACTTGGTAGTCTGATGATTTGTTATCTGCTTACATTTATATTACTTTTAGGAAACATACAGGTATATATGGCCATAAATTGGGAAGGTCTGTATGCAATGCAGGACACCATGCACACACATGTTCACAAAAATTGTTCTCACTGAGGGCCAATTTAGCAAAGCCAGTCCATCTTTTGTCATATTTATGGTGGAAGAAAACCAGATACCCACAAAATGCCCATGTGGACACAGAGATCATGTGAACCCAAGCTTATTATGAAACTGATGACTCTGAAGCTCTGACTCAAACAACAGTAAAAATATGTTCTCAGCATTACTGTGGATGGAATGATTTTATGTTTTGTAGTGTGTGATGCTAATATTATTATCAGGATAAATGCTTTTGTATGCAGACTATAAATAATCCCACATCACACCTTGCAAAATGATCTCACATAAATACAACGAGTAATTCAGGAATGTGCCTTAGTTTGCAGAATTATAGTATGTTCAAGCAGACTAGTGGATTTTCTGTATATAAAATGTACAGTATATATAAGTTGATAGTCTACTTTAAAGTAGGCAAAAGGATCCAAGAACGTGTATACCAAAGCTCTCCTGAGCCTATTCGACTTTAACTGTCCCTGCTTTACCATTCTTGTACAGGCGTTCGTCTGTAATAAAAGAGCAAGAGTGTGAAAATTCAGGCGGAAAAGCCACCGCCTCCCTTTATGGTGGAGGCTAAAGGGGGCATAGGGTGTATTAGCACTAGGCTCATCAATATTATATGAGCAGAAGATGATATAGTCATAAAATATTAAATATCAAAGTCCTCTAGTGTGTGCATAGGTACTGTAATTCCATAGCAAAGCGTATGTGATTCCCTGGAGAGTGAGTGCGCATATGTACGGTACAGTAGTCATTAAGGCAAATGTATGTGAGGAGGAAACGACCACTTAAACTACAGTACAGTGTGCGGGTAACTGTGTGTGCGTGTATCTGTGTGCATGCATGTTTTTGTGTGCGTGTGTGTGTTAATCGCCCTGACATATGTATCATCATTCCCAAGCTGTTTAAAAGCATGTGTCCTCAAATGTTCCTGTGGTCACTGCCACTGACACGCCACCTGTCTTGAACAAGATAGACAAGATAAATCTCAACTAGACATATCTTTGGACAAATGCGCCAGTAGAATATTGTATTATAATACATCACATGGCATTAAACTTTTGCATCATACACGCAATAGTAGGTCTGTGTTCATTCTGATAGCAGTGGAACCTAGAGGGAGAAGATGAGTGCAGATCTGGGAGAAGACTATGTGGTGACTCAGTTTCAGCTCCTACTTTATTAATGAGATGACCTGTCCATCATGTTGAGTGAAAGGGGTGTCCTGTAAGGTGTCATGTTTTATGCCATGTTCCTGGTGAAGAGACAGGCAAGATAAAGGCTTTGATTAGGGATGCAAACAAGTGTAGAAGAACTTGGATGTAGAAGCTTTAATTAGTATGAAGTACAAATTACTAATGATTAGGTTGAAGAATTGATATCAATAGTAACTGCTTTTCCCTAGCATTGTAAAAGACAGTCTAAAACATAATTATTAAATTCGTATGGCATTCCAAATAATAGCGATAGATGATGATCTACCCACGTGTTAGCTCTAGATCATGTTTAGGCTGCAGAAATCGAGGTCACCGGAGCTGCCTGAGAGCATGCTGTAATGGAAATGATGGCAATGTGTTGAAGGGGCAGCTGACCCTCTGTGCTAAATTCATCTTAGGAGCTGTAAGATCTAAGCAGGCCTACGTGCCATACGGATTAACAGTTCTCCTGCTGCTTCCGCTGCCTTCTCTCCGGGCGTCATCACTCCCCATGTGGCTGAGCGTTGCAGCTGCTACGATTTGTGTCCTGCAAAGCTGGACATGCCAGATGTTGTCTTTCCTTCCACCATGTCATCACGTTGAGGCCAAATGTCACTGGTTTGACCTGTTGGCATCTACAAACATTTATATGGATCTTTTAGATGGGAGTCAGATTTAATGCGTTAATATGGAGTTGTACTTTCAGTGTGTGTCAGAGGAAGTATAAATTACAAAATCTCATCAGAATATCACTTGATGTATTCAATTTTTTTTCAGGTTTTTCCAACTCCAACATGAACCTTCCAGGAAGAGAAGAGCAAGGTCCCACCACTTCATCACCACAGCTACAGGACAAAAACGCCAATCATCGAGCATCCTCACCCAACTCCCCTATTCCTGCCCCCGTGGAGAACGGGAACCAGATCTCCAATGGTAATCTCCAAAAACTAGCTGTGTCTGAAGAGAGATGTGTAGTAAATTTGCTGTAATCTCTGGTCATGTAGAGACTCACTTTAAAATAGCCTTCGGGCATCCAAAGACTAATAACACAGGTGACACAAAAACATATAATTCATACCCTTAAGGGAAATCAGTGTAATAATCATCAGTTCAGTTAACCAACAGTGGCCATGCTCTGGGGGGTAGTGTTTAAGCTGCTACACGATCAACCAGCATGACCTTGACCCAGATGACCATGACACATAGAGGAGGAAGATCCCGAGCCATGGGGAAAATAAAGTCTATCAGAGGAGGGAGTCCATGATTAGTCTGAAAGGCTGTGGAGTTGATAAAGTGTCCCTATGAGCAATCAGTCCATCTGTAGTGTCTCTCCATTTTGGCCTCTGTCAAACCCCCATTCTATCTTATACATTTGTCCTTTTGTCCTTTTAGTGTGGCCCTTTGGTGGTATAATCTCTTTCGAAAGTTACCCTTTGCTGAAACAGCAATTTCTTTTTTTTTTTTACATGTTCAGCTATGTTGAGATTAACATCACAAGTATGACTGGTTATTCTTTTTTACAACGACTGGGGTTCACATGGTATTTTGACACACCTTCTGTCTCAACAGGAACATTAGAGGACGATGGACACCACAAGTCAATTGCATCCAGTGCCTCTTTACTACACAGGCATATGGACAGCCATCACAGTCAGGTAAACTCAGAAGACCCCTGTGGATTGGTTGGGGGGGGTTGGATGCAGGGGTCTCCCAGTGGCACAGGTAATCAAGGTTAATGAAAGTGAGAGCTGAAAGTTCCATGTCCTTCCAGGCCTAGCACTTTGCCAAATGAGTTAAGGGGAAGTTATCTGGAGATTATGTTTGCTGGGATATCACTGCATGGACTATAGAGACGAGCCAGTGGCACAGATCCTCAGGCCAAAGCTATCATTGTATCCCTGCTCTGCTTCTCATTGTGTCACTGTGTGTGTGTACAGAGAAGGCTAATGCCTGCATTGTATTAAACCTTAATGAAGCTTCACGCCAGGAGGTTTCCACTTGATTGGCATTTCTCACTGGCTGACATTTACTTTTCCTAAAAAAAAAAAGAAACAATAAAATTGTCAATAATTTAAATGAATAGCAGAGAGCGCCCGAAAATTTGAAGATTAGCTAATTAATTTTTTTATTAATAAAAAGGCCTTTGTTTCACAAGTTTCAGAATGTAAAATAGGAATGTATTGTGTATTTGAAGAAGGCAGCGTAAGAAAGTAAATAAAAAAAAGAATTACAACAGCTGTATCAGGGGAAAATGGGGTGAATGTTGTTACTAAGAAGATTTGATAGATGCTTAGAGGAAATTCAAAAATATAGTGAATTTTGGTGAAAGGTGGGCATAATGTATTAGAAATGCATTAGAAAATATTTGCCTTTCCAAAAACCGTACATCCAAATGCCATGCAATGTGGTGGCCAGTTTACGTGTGAAAATTATTCCTCATGCTCCCAGGATCACTTTTCCTAGAATGTGCCTGTGCCATCAGGGAAGAAAAAACATTTTTGTGATAACCTGGTCATTCAGTACATACAGGTAGTCAGCTTTATTTTATTACAAGGTAATGTTGTTGAGCCTAGACCTGATCAACTTAAGCAACCCCAGATCATAACACTGACTCCAGAGGCTTGCACAGTGGCCACTATGCATGATTGGCGCATCGCTTACCTTCTTACCCTGACACATCCATTGTCTCGTCCGATGGACTAATCAGTCCACAATTCCCATGGTCTAAAGTCCAATCTGTATGCTTTTTAGCAAATTTAAGCCTTTTTTCCACTTAGTCTCCATAACAAGTGGTTTTCTTATGGATACATACATAGCTGTGATCTGATATGATTTCCAATCATAGTCACTGATGATTTTTTTTTTTCACACCATTCTGTGAAGTAGACGACTTAGTACTATTCTTATAGGTTTTAATAATATTGGATAGTTCTTAATCAATTCTAGTCATTTCAGTAGTTTCTTTAGGATTTTTGTACATTTTTTCTTTTGCTTTGTGAAAGCCCTTCTGAAATGTGGACTTTCATTTGACCAGGTAGTGCATATATATCATGTTCAAAAATATCAAAATAATATTCAACCTGATCATTTATATTTTTCCAATGTTAATTTCTAACATTTTAACATTTCACATAAACCACTAAATGCCTTGTATCCTGGTAGAAATAATATTTTCTGTAAAATATGTTCTAATATACAGTATATATAGTAAAGGCATTTGCAATAGCCATGTCGTATAACAATACATTATCCAATGTGTGCTTTTTAAATCTTTATTAGGGCTGTATGCAAGTACAATATGGAGGCTATACTTTAACATCTGGGGCTTGGGATTACGTGACACATATGAGGTGACGGTGGTCATAAATCACATGCGGTTCATACCCCCCATTGTCAGATCAACACCTAAATCATGCCAAGCAAATGTTCCCTGTCTGCTGGCTATGAGATTTAGATATTCAGCCATGACATTTATGATATGCTGTATGCTGCACATCCTCCACAGAACTGTCACTTGTGAAGAGCGAAATAGGGGTAATGCTGTTGAAATACTAATGTGGAAATGTGATAAGGGTCGTGATGGTTATATACAATCATTCTGCGTACCCTTAAAACTGGAGTATGTATAATATTTTTGCATGGTGATATTTATGATTTCTGGGATTAGGTGACACATGCACTTTGTTTCATGTTTTAGGCATTGTTCTGAAAAGATATTGTTCAGTTTAAAAAGTGTTTACTTTCTACAGGTCGACAGTAGCATTGTATAATTTATTACCTTTACGTATAGAGACCCTTGTTTATGTGTATCATATATAATCGCTAAACATTTGCTTGAAAACTAAGACGCAATTATTATGTTTTGTATTTTATAATTTTGGTACATATTTTGTGTTTATATGTGTGTTGGGGGGTTTATTACCTACACTTTGTCCCAGAATAAAATGTCATCCCCCCTACTGTGGCCTTCACATTATGCAAGATCTGCCAAGCTATAATGATTTATGAATATGTATTCTATATAGGTCAGCTTGGTCTCCCTGGCACTTAGGTGTAGTAAACCCACAATAGCCACTTGTCATTGAACATAACACGTCAGCTGAGCAGTTGTCATTAGTGATAATTGCTGTAGCTTCCATGAGTGGAGAGTGGATATTCTTCCTCTTCCTCATCAAATGAGAGGGATTTTTATACATCTAGCAAAGAAAAACCATCTCAGTCCAGTTCACCTTTTTTTAAAAAAAATTAAATGTTATTTTTACATACCAGAGCCGACGAGGATGTATATTGAGCGCATCACTAGTGATATCCAACCCCTTCCTGCTTCTAGGAACACTTGGTGCCACAGGTTCTACAGTTACCAGTTCCCATTCAACCCTCAATACCCTTGCTGTGTCACATGATATGGCCATTGTGGTCACATGACTGCCTGTAAACCAGGAAGTAAGCAAAGCAGTGAATTTAGAGCCATGGCCATAAAAGCCATCTTACACAATAAAAGGACCATGCATATGCACTCCTTTGCTGCACTTTGAATAAAGCTTTAATTATTCAAGTGGCAAATGAAATATTCACAGGTACAGAATCTCCACTATAGAGGTAAGCGGTCTAAACTCTAGCACTCTGAAACCGGACACTCTTTTTACTAAGCTGCATAAGCTGGTGCGCATAGGCTTATTTCTTTACTACTAAAGCTCAGAGCTGGTAACTTAAGACTCGCCTTTTAGTTCAGCATTCTGTGCCAGGTACACACAAACAGACTATTTTGGAAAACAATAGTACTAAAACACTAGCATAGTTTTATTTTCCTTACGGTGAACATTTCAAATGTTCAGTAAGGAGAATATTACAAAATCGCATCGGACAATTAAGTAACATTATTATTATTATTATTATTATTAATAATAATAATAATAATAATAACAGAACTAATGATAATAATAACAAAAACAGTAATAATGATAATAATAATATTCCTCCTTATAGTGCATTGTGAAAACCAGCACACAGGTTTGTTCTAAAGCATTACTGTACGTACAGCAGGCTGTTCATTTCTCATAGTGCCTGAATGGATAAAAGCCAGATGGCTACAGAGATATGCCCTCTCCATTACTCAACTCTAACCTCAACAGAGTTTGACTCCAGAAGGACACTCGAGCCCTTAATGTCCTTATGGCACTCGGAAGCAGGAAATGGCCTTTTAATGCAGTCGTCTTCTCCTTTGCACTGGCACATGTATGCATCATGTTTCAGTAGGCAGTCTGTGCCACATGTCTCTATTTGTATGTCCTCACTACTAATGTGCAAAAAGCCAAATATTTTAATGATGATCATCATGATAATAATCATAAATTTGATTAGCCCTTTCTGGCTAGTGCACATTATTGATTGGGGAACACACTGTTCCTAACTAAGTCAGAAGTCAGGGCAAACAGGAGACAGTTAGAGGAACAAAGTGTTTCCACTCATCTCTTTGACTAATTGAGGAGTCTTGAGCTGCCTCAGGTGTCATCTGTTATAACATGTTCATGTACTTTATGACCTTCTCAGCAGAAAACTTTTATTAGTGGAATTAGATGCTTGTTTTTGTCAGATGTTTGCTTTTGTCAGACTTTTTTTTTAATGATGTTTTGCTTATTAAATAGGTGATCACTTTTCTTCATGTACAACCCCATGTACCAGGAACAGCACAAACAAGGTTCAGCTTTTACAAAACCCATGGCCTTAGTTGACTGCCTATACAGCGCTGTGCAAAAGTCTTGATTTCTTTTTTTACTTTCAAAGAACCAGACTTTCATGTATTTCTTAATGCAGTCTTGAGGAGTAGTTCTCCAGGCTTTCTGATGGACTTTTTTGGCTCTCGTCTTTGAGTCTCATTTTTAGTCCAGTCCCTGTACCTGACCTGTGTCAGAGAATTATTTTGTCTGTTAAGCCACACAGTGGCTTATGGAGCATTCTACAGTAGAATGAAAAACATCTAACTTAACCCATTAACCAGTGAGGTGCAGATAATTACAGATGATCAGGCTGGTTTGTAGTATACTGGTGGTACTGAATGCTGAGTGATTGGTACAGGCAAGAGGGGAAATGCGGTTGCTGTTAAGGTTGCACCTTGAACAACCTGTTTTTAAATTCTTTCTGTTGCAGTAAAACATTTGTTCCAGTTTCTTTAAACTACATAATTTAATTTAGTTTAATTTAATATGAAGAAATGAGGGGTTGCTTAATAATTTTGCACAGTACTGTACTGTAGTTCATAGGTCTTATGTCCGTGTCTGTAAAATGTTTCTGAACTGCTTGATTTACTCCTATGCTCTGAAGCCTCTGTGTCTTTTTCTTTCTTCTTCCTCTCTTCCAGAGGGGGCACCTCAACTTCTCTCCTTTTGGTGCAGGGGCCGCGCTCTAACCTGGGCATGGCCGTAGTGTCTGTGTAGGGACGGGGTGAGTCTCTTATAGCTGCCACTTCCTTTAGCTTCACTTTCCCCTGGACATCTTCCTCCTTTCATTTCTTTTTATAGGAAACTGCAGCTCTGTGCTTTTACAACGTCATTTACTGTATCTGTTGAAGGTTGTGTCAGGGTCTTTGTAAGGGTATTGAAATTTACATTGGCATTATAATGTGCAATGACATGTTACTGATATAGAACACATTTGCCATGAGAAGCTTTGAGGTTTAAAGCCAAACGATGAGATTGTGACAGATTAATGATTTGTGAAATTCCTACATTTTTATTATTTTCCTTAATACATGTAAATCTCCTCCCATGATTTGAAGCTGCTCCTTTATTTTTAAATGTATTTTTTTTTTTTTTTTTACTTCATACCTGTGTGATGACTGTACTGTGTCAGTGGAATAAAAGCCGTCAACTGAGCTGCAGTTTTCTACTCCAGTACCTCCATTCCTGCTGGTGTTTTCTCTTTCGTTGCTGACTCACCTTAGCCTTCATTCAATCAATCCCTTCTTTCAGTTTTTCCCCCTTGGGTTTTATTTATTTATTTGTGCCTGAGAAAGAGCCTCTTTTATAGAATTTGTCCACCTGCTCAGATGGTTTTTGTTGCCTGCTGAATCATGCCTTATGTCATTAGAAACTTTATCTGTGCTCCGACTGCTCCGAATGCTGAGCCTCCTATATTCAAATAACCACATGCGTCCATCTCTTGCTAATGCATTATAATGTCTCTTTGGAGACGAGTGTGCAAAAGCTTAAACACATAAATGTACAGAGTGAAAACTTAATTTGTACGTATGTACTGTACTGTAGTGTGCAGTTTTTGGTATATGTACAGTAAGCACATGCTGAGATTCACATACTCCATCTTAGTGTTCCATCTTATCAAATATTGACACTGCTCTAGTCATCCGGGGATAGAAATCTAATCAAGCTTGAGCAGATGTAAATGCTGGTGTCATTGATACTGTCACTATTACAGTGATGCTGCCAAGTTACAGGGATCCACCAGCTCAAATCAGACAGTTTTGTGTAGTGGCCGGCAGGGAAATCACATGCTCACCTGATGCAGTATGTTAGGTGGTGGGAAGTACCTGTAATAATTATAACATTTTGCCTCTGCCTGTATCCTGTAAATCCTCTCCATCCTCAGTGAGCACTTTACCTACTTTGTCCTCCACTGTTAAAGAAACATAATGTTGAGAATCATCCTGTCCTGGACTTGGTGTTCTGGATTGTGGTGTGAAAGCAAGACGCTTTCCAGGACCATGCTGCTGAACAGCGAAACAGAATAAGAGCTCTCAGATGAACTTGTAATGCTCCTCAGGATCAAGCCTTGCCAGGAACATACTGTAAGGAGAGGGATATAATCCGAAAGCAGAGAAACCTCACTAATCTGTCTTTATCTGTGGCTAAAGTCAATCTGATTCGGTTTTTCTCACTATAACTGTGTGAGTCTGTAGAAATATGCTGGTCTTAAATGGTATTATTTCTCTACTTTTCTTTCCATGGCCATTAAATATCAACGAAAGTGCATCTGGGACAATAAGATGCCAGTTCTCAAGTGGCCTGATATTTAATATTGGAAACAAACTCCTACCTGCAGATTCATAATATTAATCTCTATGATGTTATGTATTTATTACAGAATGTGTTCAATACAAACTATACAAACAAAAAGAATAATATTCGTATTGCTCACACAAATTACAGACACACTCATATACAACATAATCTATTTGTTAAGCAATATTTTGATGATAAAACATTTGAGAGTTTTGAACTAATAGAGAAAACTTTTATTTAAACCAAAAGGAACTACGATGTTTTATTTTGTTTGATGAGGTGAAGGTCAGGTGCTGATGATCATATTAAGAGAAGCATTAATATGGGGGTTTCTTTGTGTTAGAAACTCACACACACACCACACATATTGGATATCATTCAAATTTTTTTTTTTTTTTGTAACAGATTATGTGCATATTTTCTTTTTACTGCTTCTCGTAATTAGCATAATTAAGTAGTCCGTAAATTTCCTAAGAAGCTTTTTTCCAGTCCATTTTTTTAAAAAGCATTCTGATGGTAAATAAAATCAATCTAAGATACCAGGTAAAGACATGATTGATATTGTTCTTTCACACATTTTTACTGACTGTTACACTTACAATCTTTAAGTGTTTAAAGTTCAATACACCAGCATTTTTCTCATACAGGAATTCCAGCAAATCAGTTGCACTATGGTTAACGTCTGGATTTCATAGAATACAGCCTTACAGTATGTTCTAACAAAAAAAAAACTACCAAGAAAAAACCCAATAATCTTCTTTTTGTCCACGTTTCCCAATTGATATAAATGCTAGAAATCTGTTTTATGTGGTGCCGTGTTTGTGAGTACAAATCTTTGTAGACTGATGAAGGAAGTGAGAGACAGGAAACCAGATTTAAGGCATCTATTGGATTAATAGGTGAATATATGGCTAACCTTTGCCTAACGTTGTGCTAATGATGCTCCTTGATTGCTGTGCCCTTTGCCGTATGTTTCTCAATGAGTTTAATAGGTTTGTGGATAATGTAGTCTGGTCATCTCACTGGCATATATATGATGATAGGCCCAATATGTCCTCCTGACCTTTCCGCATGGTGACAGTTAGGGATAAACCTCATCAAGTCCCAGCCCAATATCTCCATAGAAGGAGAATCAAGGTTATATGTCAGGGTATTCTCCATTCTTCTCTGCAAGCTTGGAGTGTTGTGCATTTAACCTCTTGTACACACACTGACCAGCTGTGCTACTGTATTTAGACACAAAGTTTCTCAGTTGAGCACTGCTGTCAAACATGAAATGAGTTTTGATTCTCCAGTGGTGTTTATGTTGTATTTGACATATAGGTTAGGCCGTGTGCATGTCACTGATTTGACAGTGATTGGTGTTTTAAACCGGTGCTTTTAAACCGGTGCTTCAGTGTTTCTGTGGTGACTTCTTACTCAGGGGAATATTGATCACATTAGAATTGCAAAAAAATGGAATATTCCATCAGTATGGCGTCAATGATTTAGAGACCCCTGTTGATTATTCATAAGGGGGATTAAACGGACCAGTAAATATGTAAATAGTTAATAGCCAGTGCAGTAAACCGGCCACAAACTTCTTTGGATGCTGTGGTGTAAGAGATGGGAGAATACCAACACACAGGTGTAAATTATGGATTATTTTGGGTTTTGTAGTTTTGTGTAAGCTTCTTCTCCAGCTCTCCTTAGATGCCCTGAACTCCTACAATGCACCATAATTCTGTTGCAATATGAAGTGTTTTGTCACACAATTGTTGGAATTGTTGCAAAAGTTGCAATGCCAGGATGATGGAATTATCGCTTTATGTGCTTCCCTTTTTCTTTTGATTATTTTAGAGTAATCTGGAGTCATCGGACCACAGGAACTTTTTCCATCGCTCCAAAGTTTTTTTTATCAGTCTTACGAACAGATAGCTGATGGGTGTTTAGTCCCAATCCTGTGAGTTCTCATCACATTGTGTATGCATAGATATGCTTTTACTTTCACTATTAAACATAGTTATGATTTCTACTAACATTTGTGTATGATGCATCTTTATCAAGCCTTTGAAAATTTGCCCTTCTGAAATGGTGCCATTTTTTAAAATAATTTATTTGTTTGTTTGTTTGTTTGTTTGTTTGTTTGTTTGTTTGTTTGTTTGTTTGTTTATGGCTGGTCAGCGTATTTTAATGCCTTTTCTAAAGTCTTGTGCTTTCAGCACAGTTTCTCATTTCCATGTTTTATGTCTTCTTTGTTGGAGTCAGTAGTCCTCACAGCTGACGGTGCTCTGCTACCCTGAATACCAGTAAAAAAGTGTTTTCAAACAGGACAAAACATACTGAGGAAGTAAAAGAAACACGGTCACCCATCAGTTTTTAAACCATGTGGTAATCCCTAACCCAGCAGTTAGATTTCAGATCTGCATGTTGATTGTCGTTAAGCAATGGAGAGGGATTTTGCTTATGGCTGTGCAGCGAGATCTGCTATATTCCTCGTGCATATGCATTATGTCAAGCAGTTATCAGGACAAGGTCACTGTGCTTTGGTAATTTTTCCTAATCATTTTCACACATTGGCTTCTTTTTGTCCTTTTTGTTTTGCTTTTAATGTTCATTGAAATCAAATTGCAATTCCAGTATATACAGTATCTAAATCTGAGTGTCTGGTAAGTATGCTGAGTATGTACAGTAGAATTATACTGAACATTATTCCACTAATGTTTGTTCCTTTGTTTCTTTATCCTGTTCTAGGTCTTCCGGCGATTCTGTGTGTGGGGGGATCAGGGGTCTACTTTCCAGGATTTTTTGAGACGGAGGCGGAGTGTGTGCGATGGTCGAACAGACTGGCAGAATGCCTGGCTCCAGACACATGGCTCCCCTACCATACTAATAAAGCACAAGAGTAAAACGACCAAGAAAACATCATCACCTTAAAAAAGTGGTACCTCTGCTACACAGATAGAACTAAAAAAGACACAGATATTGTTTTTTTTCCCTTTTCTTTCATTCTAACTCTCTCTTATCACTCATGATTTGGATGAGCCCTAGGAGAGCCTCGTATCTGTCTCTCAGGCACCAAATAATATGGAACCCAAAGGACATACTGCCATGTCACGTGTCTTGGTGACCCTTCTGTCTGCAACGATCAGATTCGAATGCTGCTCTGTGTTGAAGACTGTGTTCGAGCCGCAGAGATTGCGATTATATCTGTAACCCATCTCGCTGCACTGTAGTCTCTATTTGTATACCGTATTTCAGTGTTGCTACTTCAGATCAAACTGGTGCTGGCTGCTTGTGTGATTCTGTTGCCTCAGTTTGATAAAAGGTGGCATTGGTGGCCCAGCTTAGGGGCAGCATGGCATAAAGGAGCTGGGCTGCAGACATTTCTACAGTTTACATAACGAGTCTCTTTGTGCTGACCTCCTTCATGAACTGTGTCTTTCCTTCAGGTTCAGCGATGCAGCTACGTCTCACACTTTTTCAGGTGCTTCTGAGTCCCACCTTCAGATGTCACAGGCATTAAAAATGGCTTTTGTGAACTCTTGTGGGTTCAGGTAAACTCTCAGTGATATCCCAGGGTGCCATTTCGTCGGACACAAGCACCACTTTCAGATGCTAAGCACACATTTAAGCACGAGCAGAGTATTGCACGCTCAGTGCCAACACAGACAGCAGATGGAGTATAACAAAAATATTGAAATTTAAAGTGTATAACACAGGAAACTACTACTTCTGTAATTTCTGTCCGACATAAGACAAGCGGAACTAATAACCGGTTAGTTCATTAAAAGCAAACGTACGTGTCGATTTTAAATAATAATTTCACCCGATTTTCAAAGGTTGGGAGAAATCTTTGGACTGAAGTTGATGCCACTGCACAGGCAGTTGACCAGGTTACAGCACAACAACAGTGCAGTGTAGAAGTAATTGGACAGGGACGTCATCCTGTACTTCAGCAAGGATAACAGGAGTTTATTTTGAAGCAGTGAAGTATACAGACATCACTGTTTGCTGTCTGTAGGTCAAAAACATTGTCATTGTGCAATTACTTGAACTTCACTGCATCTTTTCTGACCTTGTTCGAGGCCACGAGCTATCATTTGTTTTTAATTAGTACAAGTAAATACCATCTCAAAAAGATGAAAAAACAAGTGTTCAATTTGTAATATATACATATGCTTAATTCGTAATGAGACATTGCTTTCTGTGTTATCTGTCTAGAGCTTCACATGGACTGGAGGTGTCCATTATAAAGATCTGCAGAATGATAAACGCCTCTTCATACACTTCTGAAGTGGAGCCTTTTAAAAATAATGATATGAAAATGTCACGTCTGCAGTGACGCTCAAACAGTTTATATAATCAGTACATACCCTTCATCTACAGTATGTACGGCAGCAAACACTGTTCTGTATGTTCAGTTATAGTTTTACGTAGATTTCCTTGGTTTGTATGTTCTTGACCTTCATCAGGCCACATGTTAGTGCAGACCTGTTGTTGTTGTTGTTTTTTTTGTTTGTTTTTGTTTTTTTTCCCTCAACTATAGTAAGGTTATTTCAGATGTTTTCTACTGACATGATTGAAATGAGTCACCAGTCATGCTTGGGTCAAGATAAAAGTTCAAAACTACACATTTTAAACTACACCCAGTTTTACTGAAACTCAGCGAAACATCTGTTCGATATGAATGTACAGAATGTAAGAATGTTAAAGTAAGCGCACACTCATACTACCTGTGAAAAATTTTATGAAATATCAGAGAGAGTTTAATAAGTTAATGTAATTTTCCTGGAGACAGATTGTTCCTAGTTGTAAACTACAAAAGCACGTTCAGTGCAAAACCACCATATTCACGTTTATTACGAGGCTAGTCTTATTCAAGGATCTACCATTTAGTTTCTATGTGATGGATATTATTTGGTGATTGTAAATGTATTTATGAAATGATTTTGTAAATGAAACATTTATGATCTTAGAACATAATTTAAAGTGACTTGCATAGTTGAGATATATCAAGGCCTTATATGTACTGAGTGATTTAATGAGAAATACATAGCTGCCCACTCCCATCGATTCACACTGACCCTTAATCAAAATACCACATAAGAAATGTTTGTTTCGACAAATTAGAAATGGATTTTCAGGCTTTGCTTTCTGATCAAACTAACGACTGCTGGCCTAAGATCCTAACCCATGGTTTGGCATTTGAAGTAAAACCAGGGATTCCCAGAGGCATGATGAAACAAACACCACTGCTTGACGATGGTCTGTCACTTTAAACACTGTAATGCAGTGCTGTTGGGATGCTGGACACAGACCAGTTATGGTAAACAGCTCAATGTTCTTTATGATGTTTTCAGGCAGAATGATTTTTATTTTTATTTATTTCTTGCTTTGCTACTGCTATACTGGGTTAGCGTGAACTACATACTTCGTTTTGTTTACCCAAAATTATCCTTTCTCATAATGCCTGTAATTCATGCACATTGCAAAAAAGTTCGTAATGACAACTATTGTGCAGTAGGAGCCCATTTTATCTACACTTTAGTTTAAAAAAAAGAAGATACCTTAGAGCATGAATAGCACACTGCACTGTTACTTTGTGTTTAGTGTGCTGCGTTGTGATCATACAGACATATCATCTTCCGTCTCATCTGGTGCTGTGGAACTTTCCGGACTCCTGTGTGGACATTGTGTTTTATCCATGTAATGTGAACCTCCCTTCTCTCAAAACAGCATTTTTAAAATGATTCATTGGTCCAAGGTGCCATTTTAAAAAAGGACTTTGTTGAGGGGACACCTAAAAACTCTTCCTTTTTTAGTCCTCCCCTCCCGCCCCTCCCCCCCAAGTCCCCCAAGCAGAAACGGACAGCTTTAGTTCCTGTGCTTGCTCAGTTTCTCTGAACTCGTTAATGTATATTCCTGCATCAACGTGGATGTTGCTGCATTTCTGAAGTCACTGTTCCCACTTTTTCTTTGTCATGTTCTTTTCGTGCATTACAAGATATATGAATCTAACTATTGCTCCAATACATGCGTGTCTGTGGGAAACATATTTTGTTTTAATTATGTTTTATAAAAATCCTGTACAGCAATAAAGCACACTAGTGCCAATGTCTGTGTCTGTTTCACTGTCTTTAAAACACTTGCTATTAAATGACTTGCCTGAATAAATTTGTAAAAAAAAAAAAAATAAATAAATAATTGCCACTTGAAACTAAAGTGGGCTAAAGTGGGATTAAATTGCATGGAAGGAAATAGACCATGCTTTGGAAGCAAGAGACAACATAAATGCAGTGGGTTTTGTTTGTTTTTTAATACAGCTGAAATGTAAGAATTGTAATTATCAAATTCATAAATGAGCAGTATCATAAACTGTAAAGAAGCTGTCAAAACTAATAAATTCATGACAATATCATCCCTCATAGGCCCATTAAATAAGTGACCAGGTAGACTTAGAAGCAGGAGGTGATGCTACAGTACCTCCATCATGTATTGCTGCATGTGGTATGAAGTAGCGTTAGGTTTCAACCAGGTCCAAAAAGGTCACTTTCTGTCTCACCTCACATGAGGACCTCTTATAACTCTGTCACTAGATTGTTGAGACATAATGTATATTGGGGTTGTCTGTGTGACTGGTCATCTGTCCATCATTCTGAGATTCATATCCCTGCAATATATAAAGGTCAAAGGTTTATTTATGTATTATTATTTATAAATAGCTTCCTTCAAGTTTTGTTTTAAGCATGATGTAGGTATGTTAAACACAAAAAAAAGGTTTAACAAATAGAAGTAGTCTTGTTGGCACCTTTGGCTTTAAGTTCTATTTGTTTTCCACATGTATGATCTGCCTCCACCCTCTTCACCTTCATCAGGTTTGTTTGTTTTCTGTCACTCAGAGTCCTTCCTGGGCAGGTGTATTTTTATTCCCATCATGTGATCACCTTATTCGAAGAAATATGTGCCATCTAAGGGCACCATAAATAATGTAGTGGTCTTAAAGCCATGTGATGAATCCCACCTGTTTATGATTGTGTTTTTTTTTTTGGGCACTTCTTTTTGAACATACCATTCCTAATTTAGTCTCCCCTTTCAACTAGAACTTTGAAGCATGACTGAGGGGGTTTACAAGAGCATTAGTAAGCAAAGGTACTGATCTGAGACGAGTACAGTAGGCCTGGGGTGAGGTCTGTGTTCACGTTTATCCCAAAGTGGTCAATGTTTTGTCCCAGTCACCTGATTTCTTCTCCATTCTGCCTCTTAAAGCCAGTGAGTATACAAAATCATTCTATACAATTGGGTGCTCCCGTCTTTCTGGCAACAGTTTTAGGAAGGCCCGTGTATGGGTGCGATGGTCCGGTATTCAGCACTGTACATGGTGCCCTTTCACCCATTTACGTTCCAGGTTGCGACGCTACAGTAATTGGAAAATACAAGAAGGCAGATTTTAATGAGGAAGCCAGATTGATTTATTATTTAATGACTTGTTAAAGCATCTTGCTGTGCTTATTAAGTGATTGTGATTTTTGCTAAGTCAGAGCAGCAGGTTTTTTCAGTTGTTGCCGTTCACATGAGCATGACAGTGTTGGCACATAACACAGTTGATTAGGATCAGAGATCCTGGATATCCTTCCTGCATGACAGAAACAAAAAAACATCCGTGATTATATAGGGTGCTTACGTGGTTTGTAATGTGTGTGTGTGTGTGTGTGCTTACGATAAACTTGTTGCATAATGCAGGAATGTGAATGAGAACAGGGAGAGTGTGTTTACTGAGCAGCCATACTGACTGGGTGCACTTCCTTGTGTAAACTGATTACTCTTTTATCGCCTGCTGGCCCATAAAGACAGGCCTGGTTCATAAATCACACAATACAGTACACTACAACACGCAATATAAACCAGAAATAGTTGAAAATATAGATGCTGTAAAAGCATCATCTGAGCTACAGGAGGTATACAAGTGTAATCCATAGGTACTGTGCTTTTTTTAATTGTGCAAAGATTTAGAAGGAAAGCACGATGAGAATATTGTGAAAATAAACACAGTAGTCGTCAGCAGTTGTTATGTACAGGTCTAAAGTATCAAGGTGAGGTTACCCATTGATGTAAGGGTGAGACTTGGGCATAAGCTATGTTTGAGTACAAATTCCTGTTGAGTACAAGCAGAGGAAAGCGAGTCTTCCAGATGCAGAAGTGGGAGGATTATCTCAGAAGTTTAGAATCTTGGGGGATCAGGCAAGGGGGATCTGGAGAGCAATAAAAGCTTCAGCAATAAAAGTGTACCAGGACCAGGCTTTAGCATCACATCCAGCAGAACAAGAGCACATCAAGAGAAAACAACTTAATAGATAAAGAAAGAATAGTAAGAAGAGAAAGATTGGAAAATTACTAGGCGGTGGTTTGAGTGGGACTATATGTTCTCTTCACCCTTATGATCATATGTGTCAACAGACATTTAGGCATCCACAGCAACTGTAAATAGAACAGTTATAAACAAAGCCATATCATTTTATTGACATAGCATAAAGCAGAACTATTGAGAGGAAGCAGATTCAGGTGAGAATCAGTTTTCTACCTGTCATCACTGGATAATGATTATCGGAAGCTCACGATTAGTTACAGTGTATATAGGAGCATATCTTAAGAAACTTAGGGCAAGTTACATGCTAGAGCACTTCAGGACATAAGCACACACACTCACATCCCCAATCATACTGCGTAAGAAAAACAGCGTACCCGGAGGAAATGCACCAAGCAAGGGAAGAACATGCACACATGCACACGCCCAAGCACACAGACTGGAGGCGAGATTTGAACTCTGGAGGTGTGACATGACACCACTTAAGCTACTTTCACATTACAAACCACAATGTTTAATTCGGTCAGATCGAATTTGCATGTAAAGATGTTTCACATTCATAATTACAAGTGACTTTTAGTTGAGTCTAATGTGGATGCATCTGTCTTCTGTAATTGCACATATGGACACATCAGTATGTCTTGCCAGCTGAGTTAAAACATGACATATTTAATCGATCACTCATTCATTTCAAACAATGGATGCAATTTTAGCAAAGTATGCGTGGGATTTTGCAGTGGAGGTTGGCAAACAGTTTGTCGCTTTAGCCGTTTTTTTTTTTTTTTTTTCACTTCTATGAAATCCCTGTCCTGCCGGTGCTGACTGACGTCAGCGGACGCCCTACCCATGCACAGAGGCAAAACGTTGCATGAATTCCAATCTGACTGTTCTCATTCTAGTCATACTGTATGACCATAACTATGAAAAATGTCATATTTGTTCTTTCCTGGATAAAGCAAACATAGCCTAAGTCACCATGCTGCAATATTTTAATGTCAATAAATACATTTAAGGTAAATAGTATTGTATGCTATCAATAAACCAATTGTATTAGTTATAGGGTTAATAAAATATAAATCTAAAATGTAAAAAGGATTACAAAATATACAGTAAATTTACTGTAAATATTTTAGTAATTAAACTGCCTTTTACATTTTTTTACACTTACTACTATCAAACACACCAGCTGCATCACCAGAGAAGTAATATTTAGCATGTTGTGTATACATCTTAACATATACCTCCCATATGCACACACTGCCTGTACATAGATTACAGCATCAATTCATAATTCTGCACAAGAGTTTTAGTTATTGCACATACTGAGGAAGGTGACAGTTAACATTAAACACACAGAAACATGGAACAAAGGACAATTGCTCACATCATTCTTTCCTCAAATACCTCCTATTCCTCTATATTGCATATATATATATATTATGAGTTATTGCACAGACTCTTAGATATGCACATATTTTCAGTTATTGCTATGCTGTAGTTATTGTGCAAATCCTTAGTTATTGCATTTAATGTAGTTAGAGCACAAGTTATACATACGTTGGTCTTATGTTACAAATTGTAGGTTCCTACTGTATACAGCTTGTACTATTGCACTTTTTTTGGGGGGGGGGGGGGTATTTTACATTTTAGTTATTGCACAAATTATTCATTTTTCCTTGTATTGCAGTTATTGACATGGCATATAGTATAACTTTGATTGATTGTGAGGTACAGGTACTGTATGTAGTGCACTCTTCATGAAGTTGCCTGCCTTTGAAAACAAAAACCATCCTGAGGCTAAACATGAGACCACCTACAGTATTGACCTTCTTAGAACCATCTATAATATGATTGTGCTGAACACTCCTCGTAACCAGGAGGGCGTATAGATACTTTCAATACTTTTTTTTTTTTTTCTTCAGATAGATATTTCGTGTCATGTTGGACCATTTTAAATTACGCAGTGAATTATGGTATTAAAATGTCTAAATGTGAGATAGCTTACTTGACTTTTCTATAGTGCGCATCATTGTTCATGGTTATTAAACAAAACTAACTTTACTTTGGTGATGCATTTCTTAGGAAGTGCTAGTGTAAGAAACTATCAGATCTTTTGGATGTCAAAAGGTTGAAACCTTGTTTGTACAGATCCATACCAATTGTCTTGCCCAGTGTAGCATTTCCAAGGCAAACTGCTGTTCGTTGGATGTTTTTAACTTTTCTCATCATTGTGTATAACCTCTAAAAAGCATCCTCTATAAA
>JAAGKR010000960.1:0-5000 GCA_011419295.1 Clarias macrocephalus
TTTATATATATATATATATATATATATATATATATATATATATATATATATATATATATATTTTATTTTTTTTAGTTTTTATTTTTTTTTTTAATCTAGCCTATATAATTACTTAAGATTTATTTACAACCATTGCAGTACCTCTGGTCTATGTTCACACACACATCCACACACACTGGTCAATTTGGAATCGCCTAAATAGCAGGTCTTTGGACTGTGGGAGGAAACCAGAGTACCTGGAGGAAACCCACCAAGCACAGGGAGAACATGCAAAACTCCATGGACACATGAGACGGGAATCGAACCCGGAACCTGGACACCAAACCAAATACAAGATAAAGTCAAATGTTATTTCAATATACCAAATATTCTTTGCTTGCAATTTTAGTAAAATTTACTTTTTAGGAATATTTAGACATTCAGCTAGGGCTCCAGTGTGTGTGTGTGTGTGTGTGTGTGTGTGTGTAAAAAAAAAAAAAAAAAACCTGCCTTTTGTCTTAAACAAGCCAGTTAGACTTCTCCTCTGTATATGACCTTTTACCATGTCGCATGCTACATCACGTACCAAACAGTCAACAAAACATGCAGAATTCGCTAGCGGGAAACTGGTTGTCATGTCGAGCGGTTAAAAACATGGACAACTTTACAGCTCTGGTCATTTTATACGTGTGTTACACTCCCTTGTGGTTCCCGACACCACTCTATGCTCCTGCATGCATCTTGATTAGCTGTAAAACTCACCATGATGTTCTCGTTACTGGCTTCTTTTGTTACTCATCATGTTCGAATCCCGGGTTACAGCCTGGAGCGAGAGTGTTGACCATGCGCACAGTGCTGAGGCAACTTCTGATCGCATGCACAACTGATTTGACTTTATCTGGGTGTGTTAGTCGGACTTTTTCCTTTACATGCACATTAAAAGTGGCTTTTTAAAAATGATCAGTCTCTCCATAGTTACTATTTTCTGATGCTGTTTGAGGAAAGCCTTCGCAACGTCTAAAAACGTTGGAGAGAAAAGCAGACTGATTTTGGCCCCCAACTGTACAGTACTTCTGTAGCTTCTTAGTATGTTACATGTGGGAGGTTCTCACACACGTCGTCTTGTTTAAAACCTGAAAAATAATTATCTTGAATAAAGTCGAACATTCAGCCGCATCCTAAACCTCCTGGCAGAGGTGACCAAGAAATACTGTATGTTTTGACCAGAAATATTCCGGGACTTACAAAATCATGATTTTGCCGATGTTCACAAAAGCCCTTGAACCAAATACAGTATCGCCGGCAATCCACTCGGTAATACTTAGACTGTGTGTATTGTACTGTGACATTATGTCAGTTGCATTGAGAATGTTTAGGCGTCTAAAAAAAAAAAAAAAATTGTGTTATTTGGAAGCAGAAGTGAAGCTGTTTGATAGTTTATTCCAACTTGCATTGTGCCTGAGAGATAAACAAACCAATAATACCCAAGAGTAGGCAGTTCCTCAGAATACTCATCCTACTCAGTCTGTTAGGCAACACCGTGGCGTGGTTCGACGGGGAGGATGGGGCGCCTAAAAACTTAAAGCAAGCAATGGCTAGTAGATGTAAGTATGCAAAGATCAGATTGACACCTTGAAGAAAAACAACATATTTGTGGCATTCTAAGAACTGTTATGTTCAAGGATAGATTTTTAAAAACTTTTCATTTTAGAAACCGTCATTTGCTGTTATTTGGCTATAAAAACTTGTATACAAGGTATTTCGGTCGAAGTGGTCTCTGTTATTATTATTATTTATTTATTTATTTATTTATTTAGTTGAGGTTAAACTTCCTTCTAGTTATTTCCATCAGTGGGGTTTTATAAAAACCTTAATAACTAATTATTGGCTCTGGTCAGTAACTTTCAGTGGCAGTTGAATATTTTGCCCACTATTACTGTATATACATGAAAATGTAATAAAATCATGGCTCATGACCATATCATATAATATCGAAAGTGATTTTTTTTTTTTTACAGGTACTTTTGCTAGATTTTTCTACAGGTATGCCATGAGTCTACAGTGGCTCTCTTCTGATTGCAGCATGGTTCCTAATGTAGTTTCAATGCCACTTGGTGATGTTCAGGCACTCTGTTTTGTGTAGTGCTGCACAATGAATCACGTAGAGATCGCAATCAATTACCTGATCGCAAGAATCTATTAAACGTAATGTACAGTATGCAAAGTACTTCGCATTCTAGTTCATGTGGAGATTTAAGTGAAGTATAATGGATCCAAAAACTGTCCCGATAAATACATCATCAATCAGTGCAATGAATTGTAATATACAGTACTAGTCAAAAGTTTGGACACACCTTCCAATTCCAGGGTGTTTCCTGTTTTTTCTTTCTTCCTACATTGTGAATCAATGCTCAAGGCATCCGAAATATGTCTTTTGAACAGTTGATATTGAGATGTGTAAATCCTTCATAACGGCTCTAATCTCTGATGTTTGTTAGTTGGTGATTTCTGAGGCTGGAAGTCTTGGTCTTGCTTTCCTGGGAAGGTCTTCATGAGAGCCAGTTTCATCATGGCGCTTGATGGGTTTTGCAAACGCACTTGACACAATACTGTTCTTGCAAGAACCGATCCAGATACAGTTTATGGCTTAACTTTATGCCTTAAAATAACAACTGACCATTGGTGGCGTTGTTACTTAATTCCCTTGTTACAGTATGGTAACTACTTTCCAAACTTTTGACTGATACAGTAAATAATGAATATGAAGAACAGGCAGGCATCATGCTGAAAGATAAAAACATTAAAGAAGCAAGAGAGTCACATATGCTGTCACATGTTACTTATGGTGTCTATGTTGTCAAACTGCAACCACTTCTTAGTGCCATTATTTGGTTTCAGTCTACTTAAATATGGTTGAATAATAAATGTTAATAATTTAATAATTAAATATTGTGGTTTAAATCACAATCACAGTGTGTCTCAAAATAATTACAATGTAAATTGTTAGTCAAATAATGTAGTGCTAATTTTAGTGCAACTCGAAATGCTCATTGATTTCAAAACCCCCAACCCAAGTTTAGTACTGAGTGTTCTGCACACGTGCTGGCTTAACGGTTTGCGCTGTCACTTTGCCCTCCAGGGTCCGGGTTCGATTCCTGCCTCGGGGTTCTAATCTCTTGCAACAGAGTCCACTGTTGTTTAGAACCTTCTTGGTTGGTTTCCTATCAGTACTCCAGTTTTCTTCCAAAGACATGGAGATGAGGCTGATTGGCCCAAATTGCTCATAGTGTGTGAATGTTGAGCAGAGGACCTCCCACAGTCATAAAATGGGAATAAATACTAGCATAATCACCACTGGACTCCACGGTCCCTGGTTGGACTACAGAGGATGTAGATTAATGGATGATTCTGCATGTGTTTTCTTCTTTGCCTCCAGCTCAGCGTGTTGCTGTGCATTATGCCCATGTGTCCAATTCCTGCCAAATATTTAAACATTTCCAGACATAAAAGTTTCTATTATGGTCCCTATTATGCTTTATCGTACTGTAGCTCCTATTACCTGGCTATTATCCTATAATCTATTTCCTGGCTCACTATTCTTAAAAACATTTATTTGGTATTTACTACTTTCACTGATAGTACAAAGATTTACCATGCACACATTTAATTTCACCTTTTTCAGAGAAAACCAGTATGATTTTAATAGATTTTATGCAATGCTTTTGCCCATTCTCATGAATGGTGTCTATGATTCTGTCTATAAATTTGACTCGAAGGTGCTTGTAGATGATTGCTCACTGTGGCCTTAGAGCAGCGTCAGACATCTAATCATAGTCACTTTGAATTAGCCAAAGGACATAATCCACCAGACGCAGTCTATTCCGATAGCGTTTTGTGAAATGTACTCAAAATTCAGGCCTTTTATTCTTTCACTGTCCAGGTAGAGATTCAATATTGAGTTGAACATTACAGTAGTATATACAGTATAAAATGATTTATTCCTTCACTGAAAAACAAAAGTGAATTACACAATGCCCCCTTACATGGCAATTTATATTGTAATAGGGTATAGGGTCAGAGTTGAATTTGAACAAACCTTTAACTTTGAAACTTGGTCTCCCAATCTGAATAAAAAGGAGAAAAAATAAACAATAAATTCTGGATAACACAGAAAAAAAAAAGAAGTATGTGGGTGAAGATGCTCGGTCAGCACAATGGACTTACTTCTATTTAAAAATCATTTAGATGACTTGCAATAGAGGCACTTTATTATATGAATATTGATTTGTTTTGACAATTTGGAACTGTGTGTTTACTGTCACACTGACACGGTAAAGTCAACTCAAAATGACACACTGCAAAATATGCCCTTTAATTTTTTTTTTTTTTTTACCTTGTCATCACTAGAAATTTGCCTGTCTGATCTAAATTTAAATCTTTTACTTTTAATTACATATACTGTAGCCTTGGAAACACCAGAGAACAACTGGAAATTCTCAGATGTAGATGATGCCATCATGGTCAGTTACCCTACCTCAGCTACATCCTTAACTGCTCTTTTTTTTTTTTTTTTAGCTATTGCTTGTGTCTTCCTGCCTATGATATTGTTTACAAAGTTAATTGCTAATATCCTACAAGCCTAATGTAAAAGCATTAAAAGCATTATGCAGTATTGACCGGCCAGTTACTAAAGATGAATAAATAAAGAGTGTAAACGCATTGCATGAATCATTATGTTTCCTCACTTGTGCACACAAAAAAGGAAACACAGAAGGGGTTTTAGAGCCGCCATAAAAATATACTGGAGCTCTGACTTTAATCCAAGATAGAACCTGTCAGAATTTCGATTTTTTTAGACTGAAATTCCGCCAGGCTGTATTTGAAATTTAATTCTGAGAAAAAGACTGTGAAAACTCTGAGATTATAGTTAGAATACCGAGGGGGAAAAAATCTGAATTCTAAGAGAAAAAAAAGTCAGTATTTTGAGGACAAAAAACAAGAAACAAAGTCAGAAAGTTGAG
>JAAGKR010000960.1:10000-50189 GCA_011419295.1 Clarias macrocephalus
CAATATATGAGCGATCGTGTGAAGCATACAGAAATACAGCAAGTCCTTCAGGTGTTTTCACCATCGACCCCGACGGCAGCGGCCCCTTAGAGTACACACAAGTGAACTGTACGCTTGCAGGTAGGTTCGTTTTTATGCTCCGTTTGCCCGGTTCTGACTTTGATGCGTTTGTCATGTATTTCTAGTCACAGGATGCTAATTAGGTCTGTGAAAATGCCTTGAGAAATCAGACATCTCATTAACTCGGTTCAGCTTGTTTTTTACACCTCTGTGTAGCTCAACAAGCTCCACTCCGGCATTTCACAGAGAGCGAGTGTGCCGCTGAGGAGCAGTGGAGTAGTGTAAATGGGGTTGTAGTGGAGACAGAATATGGCAAGGTCATGAGTAAATAAAAGGATAATGCTAAAAAAAAACATGCTCAGGAATGCAGGTGTATTCTGTGCTCACAGCTTCAGGTTTCCTTAACATTTTGGTGTCCACATGCTTTTTTTTTTAATTGAGTTTTTTTACTTGTACAGGACTTCAGCAAGTCGATCATTACATGATTTCTTTGCAGACATTTTATCTGCATTCATCATAATCCTCAAAAAGGATCAAGTTTGATGTTGGATAGATGTACAGATATAAAGTGCTGTGCAGAAGTCTTCAACCGCCCTCATTTCTCCATATTTTGCTCCCAAAGAGTCAGAGTTTTTTTTTTTTTTTTTTTTTTGCATTTTTTATTTATGTCCAATATAAATCATCTGAATGCATGAACCGGTGAGTAACAGGTGCAGATGATCAGGCCGGTGATTAGTACACTGCTAAATAGTGGTTAAATTGTAGTTTTAGGGGCATTGCAGCCTGTCGCAGGAAAACATCAGTTCCCGTTTTAGTAGCTATTAAAGCTACTAAAAAAAAACTTTTTTTCTTAAGTAAACATATTTGAGACTCAGGATTGTGCAGTACAGTACATGACGTATCCTTTGTTTTTGTTTTTTTAGTGTAACCTAAGCAACATAATAAACTTTTTTGAGTTTTATTTCATTTTAACCAACTATACAAACATGAGTGACACAAAAAGAAAAATAATAATAATAATAATATTCTCTTTTCTTGGGGGGGATTTTTTCCCTATTTTTAGTCGTGTCCAATTCCTCCCCGCCACTAGGGGGCTCCCACATTAAGCTACCACTACCACTCAGCCGGGAGGGCCGAAGACTATCACGTGTTTCCTCCGAATCACGTGACGCCAGCCGACCGCATCTTTTCGAACCGCTCGCTCACGCACCGTCGGGGGCGGCGTAACACACTCGGAGGACGGCGCTATCTGCTCGCGCGAGCTCACAGACGCCCCTGATTGGCTGTAGAGCCGTGATTAATGTGGGAGCACTAAGTACCTCTCGTCCCTCCCCTCTGAGAGAGCTCGGCCAATCAGCTCTCTCTAGACCTCCGGCTGCGAGAGGTTACAGCACCACCCGGGAATCGAACTCGCCATCTCCGGATGATAGGGCGAGCGCTTTACCACTGCGCCTCATAATATGCTGTAGAGTTTTACATGTTACGTCATCATTCCCATATTCCAGTAGTGGTAAAAAAATTTCCTCGCTATAAAAGTCATGATACCTTTTAAGGATTTAATTTAATATTTAGACATGAGAGGAGGTTCAAGACCTTTGCACAGTGCTATATGTGAATATACAGTATGGACGGGCTTATCCGAGACACAAATAAACCGCCCGATAAGGCGAACCTGAATGTTCTTTAATAGGTGTACACAGATGATGACCTGACCAAATGAATCAGGAAAAGATATAGCATTATGCAACCGCAACCCAAAATGCAGCAAGAGCTGACCTTTAATTTTGAAATTCGACATTCTGCTCTGTGTAGGCAGGAACGCAGGTGCATCCAGTGGACTGAGAAACCAGCGAATATTTCAGCATCCACTGTCAGGACTCATTAGCGAATTCAGCCATCTTGGTTTTTACCTTTTGACATCCCCTCAGCCTCTCTCATCAGACAGCGGGCTGATTTGTCTCTGGGATGAGCCTGTAATACAGCATGTCATCTCACAGGAGAAGAGAGGTCCATTATGTCAGCAGCAGGGAACAATGTAGGTGGAAGAAGGTGGGGGGGGAGAAAAAAAATCAGAGAGCATGTTAGCCCGCAGAGACTAGCAGCTTGGCCTCTCTAGACTGATAGCTCCATTATTCTTAGTTTCACTGTAGGCTGACTCTGACTGCAGGAGAGAGCCGGGTCTGCGGTTCCGTGCTCGCGGATGAGAGTCTTTCACTTTTTGTGCTGCTTAGTTTGGACATCTCATCTCGTCATTGACAAAAAAGAAAAAGAAAAAAAAAAGAAAAAGATTTTTACGGGCATATACAAATAGAAATCATCTTTTTCAGCCGTTGTTGGCAAGAAGATTGTTTCAGCCCGACCCCAATTACAAGAGCTGTTAGCCACGCTGATTCTTTAAGGCTCAGCAAACAGCCTCTCCTGTCCATCACACATGGGGGATTTTAATTTGCATAGAGAAAGGAAGTAAGCACCAGTTCCATAACACTCTTCATTTCACGACCCCCCCGAATAAATGACCTTCTGGTCCCCGCTTGATATTCATCAGCAATTTGCATCTCACTTCATCGCGTGGCTAATCTCCTTTTCTCATTCATGTGCACACGTGCGCGAACGTGGGGGCTAGGTCGAGAGGCTCAACCTCGCGACTGATTATTGCGTGCAGCCTGCGCTTCCGTGCGTTCCGCGCAAAAAGAATTCTCTGTATGGTTCTGTAGTAGTTTGTTTTTCTTCACAGGGGACAGATTGTGGACGGTCGTAGGCCACGATCACTTGCAGCCGGTCAGCGTTCAGGGTTCCACTCCGAGGAGCCCCTACGTTCTCATTTTCAACTACTGGATCTCGCCGTATCACATGCGCTCCTTGGTGGCGTCGTCGGAACACTGCCAGCAGGAGGTGACGTATCGCTGCAGGAAGTCTCGACTCTTCGACACCTGGGGTGAGTGATAGCGATTTTATATCACGTCAGACATTTATTGTATACTGTAAAATGTATTTGCTCATCTGAATTCATAATAATTTTACTATTATACAACATCAACCTGGGAAACCTTTTTGTAAAAACCGAACAAATCGACTCTTACAGTGTAGAGCACTTACGACACACAACTGTCGCGCCAGCGACAAGTTAATATCACATCCCATGTACAGTCCTGACCTTGTGCCAAGTCAGGGAGTTCCAGGGAGGCCAGCATTTCAAACCAGCAGTCTGATCGTGGAACTGGCGTACTGAGAAAACGTTCTACCTCGATGGTATGCAAGCGCTAGTGAAACACTGGGATCGGTGCATTAGTGTAGCAGATGCTTTATATAGAGAAATAGAGAGAGTTTTTACGCTCATAACTGTCTTCTTGTACAGTCCAACCAAAAGTCCCGGTTTGACTCGAACAGCTTCGACGTGTACTTACTTTAAGTATAGCAATAACTATTTACAAAATCATAGCCTTTTATAGAATTGCACTCTGTGTGTAATAAGCATCAGTTACTACAGGTTCCAACATTTCTCTGCACAAGGACACAGATGACTTTATTTCCAGAATGCAGTGTTAAAGAAACGGTTGCAACATACAGATACAATATTGTTCCTACAGCTTTGATAATAAATCCAGTAATTAAGCATATCAGATTGCTTATGCAGTAGGTGTGTAAAAAAAAAAAAAAACGCACGATTTCCGTCCTACTGTAGGAACGTACGGTACTGGGTCTCATTTTCTTTTGCTCCCAACAAACTCGATCCAGCTCATGAACACGTTCTTGAGAAGTGTTAGGCAAAGAGGAAGTGTGAAACTAAGCTCACAGCTTAAGGTGCATTAGTTATTAGTTAAAAAGTTATTTATTCAGCTGTGAAAATCAAATTAACTGAAAATCTTTACTTTAAAAAATTACTTTCAACTTTATCAAAAATGTATTTATTCGTCTATGAAAATGTATCAAACGAGCTGCGAAAATGATCCGTAAAAAACATAAATACATGATAAGCTGTTCACTGATGTATCATTAAGGAATTATTAAATCGCTTAAATTCCATGCGTATGTTATAGCGTTGGCGTGCCATGTGGTTTTATGGCGAGCCCCGATGCAGGGCGTCGCATGGGAAGCAGGGGGGATGTGAGCTGCAGGAGTGATTGCGCACACTTTTGGGAAAGCTTTTCCCTTTCTGAGATGTTGTTGGTTTATTAATCAAACTCAAAGGAAGACATGATAGCAAAAGCAAAACTCAGACGGGGGGAGGGGGGGGGGACACAGCACGGCAAAGAGATCCCTTATCGGATCGCGGTGGGATTCTCTTCGCAAACGTAAATACCTGTACATGCAAACACCAACCACGAAAGCACAAAATTCCCTCGTCTCCTCGAGACAGAGTTATTCTTTTCTCTTTTTTTGTCTTTTCAGTTTTATCTTTTTATACTATGTTTTTTTCTTTTCTTTTCCCTTCAGAGCGACTGGTAGGGCATTGGTGGCTCAGTGGTATGTGTTTCTCTTGCCATGCAGAAGGCCTGGGTTCGATTCCCAGCCAGTGCCCAAACCCCAGCCAGTGGATGCAGTGCCGCTCCCAAGCCCAAATGAAATGGGAGACTTGTGTCAGGAAGGGCACCTGGCGTAAAACCTGTACCAAACTTGGGGCGCCCCTTTGCTGGGAACAGCCGAAAGACCAACAACAACCAGAACAACTAGTGCTACCTAATGTCCAGGGACTTATATTAACAGATGTCCAGATTTCACACCTTCCGCCTGCTTGCCATTATGGAGGCATAACCCGCAGTGTTACAGTTTATACATAGTTTCATGCTGAATCTTAAATTTAAAGGTTACCCAAATTGCCCGTGGAAAACAATACAGCAGATAAAAGATGCATCAATAGCGTAGGAGTCATGATTTATGTAAAATAATTGTATTCGACAATGGATCCTTGTTTTCTTACACATTCGAGCTTACATAGAATCAGCTTCATTATAATTAATAAAAGAATGCATAAAATATTACCCGATGGGATGTGTATATAATATAGATATATATAAAACAGCAACAAAACAATGATACAGTACATACACAAGTGATCAAAGAGATCCGTGCGGAAATCATGGGGTTGTGCTATTGTGACTTTTAGGAAGAGTAGTAATAGTAGCGGAGTGAGGTGTTGCTAGATGTTGCGGTGAAGTTTATATTGCGCAGTTGTAAAAGAATGAAATGGTTTTGTTATCACTTGCTGTGTTATCAAATGCCACAACAGTTCTCACCCCAGGGTGGAAAACATATCGCAAATGGAGTGTGATTTTTCTTTTTCAGTTTTTAAGTTAGGGAGGAACAGTGGAACTCAGGTTGCCTAAGGAACTATGTAGAGTTCACACGCGGTGGCCAGGCAACACCGCCGTCAGGCAATCAGACAACCTGGCGGCGTGTTTATATAAAGGGTCCTGATACCTCGGCACTTTGTGTGATCATTAGGTAGCACCGGTAAGGTATCAGTGCCAAAGAAAGAAAGAAAGTACAAGACAGAAAGAAAAGAAAGACAGACAGACAAAGCCCCAGCCTCTGCCTGTCTAAGAAGCCGGCGTGAGAGAGAGAGAGAGAGAGAGCGGTACGCATCAGTTCAGCGTGCGCACTCGGTTTAACAGTGCAAAGCACAAACAAAACTCTCTCATATAAATGATTGGTAAAGGCAAAGGCCCCGAGAGGATATAGTTTTGTTTTAATTTCTAGAACCCTGTCCGTTCTCGCGTAGACGGCGAAGCTTTGTTTATTTTATGTTTTCAGTTTTCTTTTGTTCCCTTTTAAGTTTCCTAATTAATATTCCCACACTATCTCCAAATGGGAAGGTCTTCCCATGCCTGTCATAAGCACTCGCACAAACTCCTTTTTCGTTGACCCCCTCTAAAGCCCTGCGTCAGGGCTCTTATTAAAACATCTCGTGGTGGGGCTCTCCATACCGCACCACACGTAACAGTGTTACCTTAATAAATTATAGAAAATTAATTATACTTTAGATCTCATTATTCACTCGCTCTATACCACTTGTTCTGTCGTGGGAACCGTGGAGCCTACCCAGGGGACTTGAGGTACACCCTGGATGGAGTGTCAATCCATCACAGTGGACATAAGCGCACACACACACACACACACACACACACACACACACACACACACACACACACATACACACACACACACGGGGTAGGGATTTGGAAATGCTAGTTGGCCTAATTTGCATGTCTTTGGATTGTGGGAGGAAACCGGAGTACCCGGAGGAAACCCACTAAGCATCCACATCCTCAGACCAGAGGAAGTGAACCCTCAGCCAAAATGCAATGTGCCATGACCTCATTGTCTATCCTCTATACTGTGTACATCTGCGTCCTACCAGTCCCATCTTCATGCTCTAGTTTTCTAATCAATCATAGGCAAGACTCAATTCTTTTTGAATGAAAATTGGCAGACAGGTTGGAATCTGCTGCCATTAGGATGCTTGAGTGTTGCATGGCACAGGGCCCTCAGGGGCCCTCACACGAGATTTTGTTGCATAGCTCATACACACTTGCACATATGCACGCGAAACCCGGTACACATTTAGAGCTCATTGAGCTGAACAACTTTCACATTGCATGTCATGGGCTCTACTCAAGAGGAAGTCAGTTATTTTGGGTCATTCACAAAACGCACCCAATGGATTTTGATATACTCCTCCTAGGGAATTTATACGATCGCCACCAAACCATGCCGATGTGATCTAAAGACATTGAGGATACAAAATTGCAGAGGGATTTTTGATATATCAAACGGGTCAGCTGTGACGATGCCTTAAACATTCACTGAAAAGTGGTTAATAACACAATTTCTGTGTGGCAATATATTCAGTGACATGACAAATATTTAGAGCCCAAGCTGACATCAGCCCTATTACATCATATTGTGTGATGTGTGCACGTTGTGCGGTGCACCGGGCATCGATGGCTTTTTGTAGATCTTAACACGTTCAAAAGACAAACAGGAGCAGGGTGCTTGGGCACGCTCATCGTTGCTTGCAACTATATTTTGACAATTCTTTTTCCTATTAATTATTGTGTAATTTACTTTACAAAGACATAAACAAAAAGACAGAGTACTTGTCTCTCAGTGTCTTGGGACCTTGGTTGCTCAGTTGTAGGTTTGTGGAAGGACCGGATTTGCTCCCCAGCTGAAGCACAAACCCGGATAAAATGGGAGGATAAAGCCTTTGCCAAATTGTTCTGTGGTGACCCCTTGATGGGAGCAACCAAAAGACTAACAAGAACTTAGAGTGGTGTTTCTTACGACCTTGATATACTCTCAGAGAAAAGTGAATGGTGAATGGTTAGGTTTTGTCCAGGAAAGTTCCCTACAGCGACATTCCCTGCAAACGGAGCAGGGAGTAGGGAGCACCCTGTGGAGTACACTTCAGAATGAAACGCAGCAGAGTGCTTTACATAGAGGCTTCAGGAGGAAACAGGCGTTTATGACCTTCCCGATACACAAACACCAAATGCAGTTTCCAAACTTCACCAAGCAAAAAAAAGTGACACAATTCAGCCTCACACAGTATTAATATGGCTGCATACAAGGGTATAAGGGAAAACGAATGTTACTCATACCAACTGTAAAATGGGTTTGTAAATAAAGTTTGACACTAAGCAAGTCCTTATTCTAAAAACAAAAAAAACTTAAATGTAACATCTGCAGAAGTTCCGTAAATCCTAGTCACTTGAAGTGAGCCGCACTGCCTGGTTTCAGTCACTTTTAACTTTGACTACAGCACACAATGTGGCGGCCAGTACATGTGTGAAAATGATTCCTCACACTCCCAGGAACACTCTTTCACAGTCTACAGTAAGTGCTGAAAATATGACGCGTGCAGTCAGGGAAGAGAAACTCCACAGATGTGATAACCTGGTCATTCAGTACATTCGGGACGTCAGCTGACTTCATTTTGTGGCCACATACAGTAACGTTGCTGAGTCCAGACCTGGGCAACTGAAGCCACCGCAGATCATAACACTGCCTCCAAAGGCTTGTACAATGGACACGATGCATGACGGGTGAATGGTGGAGAGTCAGTCTGGACTCGTCAGACCACATGACTTTTTTCCATCGCTCCAGCATCCAATGTGAAGTATTTTTGTTATGATTAATCTCACTAACAAGTGGTTTTCTTATAGACACGCTGCTGTTTAGTCCCAGTCCTGTTATTTCTCATTACATATGTGTATGTCTCAATGGTTTTGTACTGTTTTTTTTGTTTGTTTGTTTGTTTGTTTGTTTACTGTGCAGCTTCACCGAGTGTTTAAGTGATCTCCATTTATGGTTTCTTTATTTGAAGGATCTTTTTTTCGATACACACACACCCAGGATTTATTTTTCACTTAAAATGTCAATGTAAAGTTTCTGCTACTAATTATTTGCAGGTCACAGCATTGAGTTTTTCCTGTGCACTTTCTCTGTTATCTACTTTTTGCTGTGAGAGGAGTTGGACAAGAGCCTTTCTCCAGCTAATTCTTCAGTGAACAGTTCTGGCTCCAATTTCACATTGTTCTGCCAAACTAAAAGCCACCGTAAAGCTCTTAAGCAAGCGCTCAACTTTGGGTTCATTCTGTACACAAACGCTTCTACAAAAAGTCAGATTCCAATCCAAAACATTTTTGACGGGGGGTTTAGCCCCAGCATGGGCTATGCTTAGCTACCATTCCGTTACCTGGACTGGTTATACTGTAACTAAGCAACATCGCATGAGACTGAGTGCTGTTGTGCTGAATATCAGCACGGGATTTAGTACAACGGCACGCATCGAGTGTGATGTTGATTTTAAACACAAAATTTTGTGCACATCTTCTAATTTCATGGTCTTTCTTGATTTTTATTTCTTTCTAAACTGTGAAATACTGAAGGCGTCCTATGAACAGTTGAACAGTTGATATGGAGACGTGTCTGCTACTTATCCTGTGTAAAGCTTCATAACGGCTCTAATCTGAGGTGCCGTTTGTTAATTGGTGATTTTTGAGGCTGGTAACTCTAAATGAACTTCTCCTCTACAGCAGAGCTAAGTGTTGGTCTCGCTTTCCATGAGAGCCAGTTTCATCATGGTGCTTGATGGCTTTCGCGAATGCACTTGACACAATACTGTTCCAGAACAGCTGACCTTCATGTCCTAAAATAACAGCTGCTTGTTGTAGATGTTGCTATTACTTAATTACTCAATTACATAATGCCACATGTATTATTTCATAGAAAAATCTAAGAAAGAATGATAATATCCAATCACATTTTACATACCCTAGTTAGGAAGCTGGGGTCAGACAAGATACAGGGTCCCTGGAGCAGATGTTCAAGGGCTCAACACTGGCAACTTGGCGGTGCTGGGACTCGAACATCCAATATTCAGATCAGTAACCCAGTAACATACAGCCTTAACCACCTGAGCCATTACTTCTTACATTAAAGTTCTACAGTGACTAGTTTTAAAAATGTTTTTAAAAAAAAGAGTTTTTAAATGATTTTTGGCAGGCAGCTGCTCTCCCCTCTTTCTTGAGCTGCCAACCACACTGACCTACAGTATAGCTTCACCCATGCCGTGACCGACAGTTTTATATATATATATATAAAACCATATCACGACTTTTGGAAGGACTCTCGACCAATCAGATTAATATATATATATTTTTTTTTTAAATGCAGAACTTTATTTTCATAATTGTGGTTATGTAATTCTTTGTTACATGCAGTTCAGTGCCTAACATTTGATATTGTTTTAACTAATATAATTATTCAAATATGAAAAATCAGAGCGGGATACACAGGCAACATCGCTGCTACTGTACATGGTACATACAGTACTCGTGTAGAAATACAGAAATTCTTCAGAAGATTTGATTTTTTTTTTGTAATATGAATACTCAGACCATGCTGGTGAGCTCATTGAAGTTACTTGACCAGCTGTGTTTTATTAAAAAAAACATTATTTGGCATGAAATAAGCGAAGTCTTGTTACAGACTGAACTCGTTTTTCAATGAAGTCATTATGCATTCACCATGAATAAATAAATAAATAAATAAATAAATAGTGCATGTAGTAAAAGTGAATATTTCACAGCGACAGTGTTCTTTTGTACTCGCCACAGATAATTCTGACATAAATCATCAGGGCAGCAATAATCCCAGATGTTTACAGCACAGACGGAATTGCACAATGTTTTCCAGATGGCACTCCGCTGTCTTGGTGGCTGGACAGGGACGGTGTGAAGAGGACGTACTGGGGAGGCTCCCTGCCCGGGGTTCAGCAGTGCTCCTGTAGCCTGGAGGGCAACTGCCGGGACATGAGCTACTTCTGCAACTGTGATGCGGACCAGGAATCATGGTAATCTGTTCACGCGGACAAGAGTGAGCCTTCCATTAAACAAATGAGTGAAAAAGTGCGTAGCCTTGTTAGCCGTATAGTGAGCAAACATCTCTGTGAGTAAGTTTAGCGGGCTAGCTTGCTAATGGCCACTGTTACCACCTTTTCCAGCAGCTGGCAGATCATACAGTTCACTTTTCACCAAACATGTTTCTCACCTCAGGCTGAGAAGCGACTGTGAATTTCCTCTTCTTGCTTATTATTCCTCGTGCCCCGCACACTTTCCCTCTCTCTCTCTCTCTCTCTCTCTCTCTCTGTCTCCATGCAGGGTGAACGATACAGGCCTGTTGTCTTACAAAGACCATTTGCCGCTTAGCGAGATCGCCATCGGAGATACGAACAGAACGGGCTCGCAGGCGCTCTTTCAGATCGGACCTCTGCGATGCTCCGGCGATCGTGGGTGTTTTGTTTACTGATTCAAGGATACGTTTGTTACTGAAATCATTTTCATGTTCACCGTTGTTTCCATTGCTATAATTGGACATGTATCAGTTAGTCTGCTCTGTTTTTCTCGTCCATCAATGCCTCAGGATTTCTGTGGAACTCGGCTTCCTTTTTCTTGGAGTCCTCGTATCTGCATTTCCCGACGCTGCAAGCCGAGCTTAGCGTAGACGTCTCCTTTTATTTCAAGACTGGAGCTGCTTCTGGTCTCTTCCTGGAGAATGTGGGAGTGCAGAACTTCATCCGACTGGAGCTGAGCTGTGAGTAAAATACAGAGCTGCAAGAGGGAACTTTTGGAGACTTGTTGCAAAGGTGAACCCTGATCAGCCATAACGCTAAAACCACCTGGGATTTGGGTTCCCGTTGTGCCACCATGCACAGCGTGCCAGTTGTTACCGTGGCTACACTGAGCCTCTGGGGGGAGTACGTTGGGTTCTGGCAGTAGCTCCTTTGGGTCCTGTGGGTTGTGGGTGGTGCATCCCATGGCTGCCCAATCGGACTGGGATCTTGTGAGATTGGAGGATGGGTCGGCGGCCTGGGGCTCATTGCCTGTCGCACACTGTGTGCTTCTGGCTGTGGTGACCTGGGCGTTCTGGTACCTTTCTATCATGGCCAGCATTGACCTTTCTGTGGTATAAGATCGGACGGTCTGGCCTTTGGTCTCTACGGGCGTTGGTGAGCCTTGGGTGCCCATGATCCTGTCACCAGTTTACTTCTGAATAATTTGTGATCAATGTTGCTCAGTTAATGTTATGATTGATCCATGTATGTAGTAATGTTGTAAATAATGTTCATGGTTGATTGGGTAAAAAAAATCTATACATGAAAAATCTATACATGAAAGCAACACTCTTCTTTTATTATTATTAAAAAAAAATTATTATTATTATTTTGCTCTCCTTAGCTTCATCAAACGTCATGTTCACCTTTGACCTCGGCGATGGGCCAGTGGTTCTGACCGTCAGGTCACCAGTGCGTCTGAATGATAGACAGTGGCATTACGTACGGGCAGAACGAAATGTGAAAGAGGCATCATTACAGGTCGACCTGCTGCCCCTTCAGCTCACCGAGGCAGCAGCCGACGGACAGCACAGACTCCAGCTCAGCAGCCAGCTGTTTGTTGGTAAGAAACTGAACTTTTTTTCCCCAGACATTCAGCAATTTGTATATAATCTATGAGCAAAGATGCAATGCCGAAAGCTTGGATTTATTGCTTTTTATTATGCTGCAAACCGCACTGAATATTTGAATTCTATTTGCATTTTTGTATTTGCATTTCTAGGATTTCTTCCTTCTGGGAAATCCTGTATGGTTTTTTTTTTTTTCATTCTTTCGAATGGATTTTAATGACACAGGCGCTCTTAAATACAGTCGTGAGATGTTGTATAGAAACAGAGTGACAATGCTTGATGTAATTAATATATCTGACTCCTAGATATATCGAGCATGAACGGCCCTTCCAGTGCTTAGAATACAAACAAACATATGCATCCCTGCATAGACAGATGCTAAAGACCTTGGAATCGTTATACAGCCAAACACCTCAAGGCAGGATTCCTACCCGTTCTATAGACTTTTCTACTGCATGCCGTATTCCCCTCAGACATATGCTTTTCAGAAAGGCAGTAAGTGATTTCTTTATATCTCAAAGGATTTGCGAAAAACTTTGCTGACCTTTTCAAACCCAAAGTGCACAGACGATTCTGCAGCTCAGCAGGAGGCACAATTTTAAGCTTATTGTCTGCATAAAAAAAAAAAAAAAAGGTATACTAGGCTACTTCTTTGCTTGTGCACACGGGTAAATGTATAAACACATACGTTTCATTTAATTTTCTGGCCACTTTATTAGGTATACCTGGCTAAGATGGGCTCGCCCACATTTTACACCAACACCAGCCTGTTCCATTGATACAAGGCAGAATGGATCCATGCTTTCATGTTGTTCAAGCCAAATTCTGACCCCACCATCCAAACGCCGCAGCAGAAATCGAGACTCGTCCGACCAGGCGACGTTTTCTTTCTTCAACTTTCTAGTGCCCATGCGAACTGGAGTCTCGGTTTTCTGCTCTTGGCTGACAGAAGTGGAGGGGGGGTGGGGGGGGGGGGGGATATGGGTCCTCCTATCCCAGGAGACTTCGGGCACAAGGCGGAGTACACGCTCGACAGGGGGCCAATCCATCGCAGGGCGCACACACACACACACACACACACACACACACACACACACACACACTCATTCACACACTAGGGCCAATTTGGGAGGTGCAAGGCGACAGTGCGAACCACTACATCACCGTGCCGCCTCAGCCACATTCAAAGTCACTTAAATGACATTTCTTCCCCCGTTCTGATTCTCAGTTTAAACTTTGTCTACGTGCATAAATGTTGCTGACAAGCGATTGGCTGATTAGACATTTGTGTTAACAAGCAGTCAAACAGGGGTACCTAATGAAGTGGCCGGGGATTGTAAGTCTCCGTTATGAAAACGGAATCACATTGATAAAGCTCCTCAGCTCTTAACTCTGCAGATTAGTTAATAATTAAAACTGACTTCTTCCTCAAAATGACTGCTTCATTAAGTCTCGCATCGGATTTGAGTTCATCTCTTTGAAGAACGACCTGATGACTGAAGTCATTCAAGTTAGAACAGACCTAATTGTACCAAGTTCCATATTTGAAAAGATTTCGTTCTGGTATAAGCATTTGTGGCGATTCCCTAAAGAAAAATTGAACAGTCAACATTGTGATTTCTGTAGAGTCTATTTCCTTTCCTTTCATATTTTTTTTTTTGACAAGCATGGCCTGGACATTTTGTCACATGTAATCTGAATGAATCATTTATTGCCAGCGTCGCAACAAGTGCCATGACAGTTGCTGATTACATTGTCATTTTGTGTCTGTGAGATTGGCATGCAGTGAAATTGCATTGTATTGGTCAGTGCAAAATATCACAATCTGCATATCATTTTGCATTGAAGAATATACCGATCAACAATAAGCCATCTAGGACATCTAGGTTCTCTTGTGCCACCGTGGTTCCTCTGCGGTACTGCTGTAGTATCTGGCACCAGGACATTGGCAGTACATTCTTTGGGGGCTTTTTGGGTCCTCGCTGGATCTGACTTGTGCGTCTCATTGATGCTTGATCGGATAGAGATCTGGGGAGATCCAGGGCTGTTTGCCTGCTGGGCCCTGTGCGTGGCTGACTGGTTGTTCTGGTATCTTCGTATCGAGGCCAGCATTGACTTTTTTTCTGCAATTTGTGCTGCACTGTCTTTTCCCTTGGATCGAACCGGCCGGACTGACCGTTGGTCCCCATGGGCGTGGGTGAGCCTCGGGTGCCCGTGATCCTGTCCCCAGTTTGCTGGTGTATCATTGGTGATCAGTGTGGTTCAGTTCATCTTTCAGTGGCGTCGATGTTATGGCTGATCCTGAGTACATGCTTACTAGGACTTAATCAATGAATGAAGTCCAAGTAAAGTCATCGCTATTTTAAGGCAGTGTTAGCCAGTCACTCTAATTAGCTAACTAACAAACGACAAGATGATCAACTCACAACTAATACAGTGACAAATTAAAAAAATAATAAATCTCATGAGCTTTTTGCTATGATAAGAACAGCCAGGAGTGTCTCTGCTGCACTGAGATTCCTTGTAATGAGCTCTCATGAGGTTTTAAGCTGACAGTTGTTAGCATCATTACTGTATATTAATTATTATTAGTTATATATTATAATATTATTATTATATTAGTTAAAATTGTTGAGCAGGATTGAGCGAGCATTATTATAAATATTTCTATAAGAATTGTATTGCCTCTTTAAGTGATGTACTGTATACTTACTATATCTGGTTTGTATGTTTGGCCATTCAGACAGTTCAATTGGTTATACAGATTGCAAACACATACCAGCCCTGGAGCAGCATCAGTACCGCATCCCATTTGCCAGTAATAGACGTCTCCACTATGGAAAAGTGCTGACGGAGTTTATTCTAGGTTTACTGCATTTTTACTCCATTTTTTTTTTCTTTTCATCAAAACCCACTTTTTTTTTTTTTTTTTTTTTTTGCATTTACCTGACTGTGCTGGAATTGATACAATGCTGTTAAGTTTTCCTAAATCTAAGAATGATAAAAGCAATATAATTAAAAAATCAAACATCACAGACGTCAGTATTTTTTTTTTTGTTTATTTATTAATTATTTATTTATTTTACGTATTAGTGAATTCTCATCCTGCAGTCTCCCCTTTCAGCGAGAGAGGGGCGAAGGCTATCATGTGCTTCCGTAAAGGCAGCTGAGGGCATCATTTTGTCCTCCTGCTTATGCAGCATCAGGGGGTTGTGTAACGCACTCAGACAAAAGCACTCTCTGCCCCCTCCTGAATGTGAGACATCATATACTGTACAGTACCCCATGATTGACTAGTGATATGCACGCCTATCCATGAATCTGACAGCATCGAAACGCTTCACGCCTGCCAGTTCTGTTAAAGTTATGACAACTTTTGTACTAGCATGGACCTAGTAACTAACATTCATGGCACGGACCAGATTTCGGCATACTGACATAGGATATTAGGATATGACTGAATGGTCTCACAGTCTAGGAAGTGATGCTTTAAAAGCTGCCAGTCATGTCGTCTGATTGAGCAGCTTTCCATCCAGTTGGATTTCTTTTTCCCATTTAGGGCAGGAAAGATATATCTCGTGTGGGTAATAAAATATTGGGCAATTTTTTTTTCGTCAGGTTTTAACGGATGGTAAATAAACACAAAAACTCAAGTTTTATGGTCAATGCTCAAGTTTTATAGGTGGGATTTGGCAGGATTTTGTCAGACATTATTTGAAAGCTGTTTTAGTGACTGCGACAAAGTACTGCTTTGGGCAAAGCAAAGACAAAAATGTCTGAGAATTGTTCTGGCCTCAAATTGGTCTGGCCTCATGTTACTTGCCGGACTATAAAATCATAATTCATGAATATGTCAAATACCATGATTTTTTAGGACACAAGCACTAAATAATGTTTTTTCCCTCACCATTTGGGGCTTTTTGCGGGGACAAAAACTTGTGAAAATTGGCAGACAGGATGGAATCTGCTGCCATTATGATGCCTGAGAGTATGAGCCCTGGGCGTGGCTCGGGGCACTCACACGAGATTTTGCTGCATGCACATACAGTATGCACGCGAAACCCGGTTTATTTCGAGCTCATTGAGCTGAACAACTTTTGTAATTCATGTCTTGGACTCAACTCAATAGGAAGCCAGTTATTTTGTGTCGTTTGCAAAACATACCCAAACCTGGCCTATGTGATCTAAAGACATTGAGGATACAAAATCTCATTGAGGGATTTCTGATATCTCAAACGGGTCAGCTGTGACGATGCTTCAAACTTCAATCCCGAAAAAGGTTAATAACTGTGTGTGTGGCATCACATTGAGTGACATCATAGTGCGATGCTTTTTTCCCAGCATCTGGGGCTTTTTGGGGGTCTGAACGGTCCCCCTTTTTTAAAAATGATGTCACAATGGTATTAGGGTATCCTCTTTAAATGCATGTGCCCACTGTGCCCACTCTCTTTATGGTATGATTGGCACAGGGTGCTTGGGCCCCTCATTGTTGCTTGCAGCTATGTTTAATATTGAACTCTTTACAGTGGTCAAGGATTTGATGCTGGAACCCTTGTGCCACCTGGGCTTTGACTCCATTAGACCTCTTTAGGTGTGCTGTGGTCTCCGGCAGCAGGATGTTGGCAGTGGATCTTCTGGGTGATGTGGGCTGCGGGATGGATCTCAATGGATTTGACCCGTTTATGTAATGGGTTTTTAAATCAAAGCTCAAATGGGTTTTATTCCTGCTTTATTCCACGCATTCGGTGCAGTGGGCTGTTGGCTGTGGTGCGCCGGATGTTCTGATGTCATTCTATCATGGACTTAACCTACGGTTTTTGCCGCATTGGCCTTTTTTTGTGAGAGATTGAACCGTAGGCATGCATGAGCTTTGGGTGGCCGTGATTCTCTTGCCACTTTACTGATATATAATTGATAATCAATTTTGTTGAATTTATGGTTGATCGGTATATAAAAATGACTGTGCAAAGAAAGCAATCAAATTTTCCCACTCATTTACGATGTGTTTGCGTGTCAGTTAACAGACCAGACATGATGGTAGTCATTACCAGACAGTCGTCCCATTAATGGAAAATAATTATGGTGAAGTCATTTTTCACAATCATAATGTGTCTTATCGGAGAGCAAAGAGTGTTAATGTTTTGTTTCGGGAAAGACATATCGACTCAATGACAGTCTTGATCTCAAGCGGAGTAAAGAAGTATGCTGCAGATTTAGGGGGGGAAAAATGGTCCATGACGAGGCTCCATCCTGCAGAGACGATTTGTCAAACACTATTACAGAAAGTTGGACCCGGCGTGATGGGGAATATTGTTTTTCATCAGTTAAGTGCATGCCTTAAAGAATTTCAAGCCTTTATAAATGCGCATACTAATCATGGCTTTGTTATTGTTGATGATGATGATGATGATGATGATGATGATGGTTCCATAATCATCTTTTTGTAATAACTTTTTTTTTTTTTCCTTTGCTTGGCCTGGAAAAAATACACCATTGATTCGAACGTGATTTCATTTGCTCGTGGCCAGAATGTTCAATAAAAACTGTATTGTCTCATGTCTGTGATTTGTTTATTTGCTCTGTTGTTAAAAAACGCTGGCAGAACACCGTCTCAGTTTGATGATTCCATAATTCGTGCCACACACCAACCGGGCTATAAAATGTGCGTTTTCTTTGAAGAAATTCTTTACTATCACTCTCAGGCGGCGCCCCAACCACTCAGAGGGGCTTCCTAGGGTGCCTGCGTGCACTCAGCATCAACGGGATGACCTTTGACCTTAACGAGCGAGCCAAGATGACGCCCGGCATGAACTCGGGCTGCCCGGGTCACTGCAGCGGTGAGAGTCTGTGCCGTAACGGAGGGAGGTGTTTGGAGAACAGGAATAGCTACGTGTGCGACTGCACACACACCGCCTTCACCGGAGCCAACTGCGAAACGGGTAAGAAGCCGTACGGGGTTGCATACGATCATAAGCGATGATTTAACGCCGACATTTCGCTCGTGGGTATTCGGAGTTAGGCGCCATTTCCGGTGCTCGACTTTTCAAAGTTTGAGGTGAGAAGGATGGGAGGGGGTTCGTCAGGCGGACAGGACGTCCTTGCTTGTCAACTCCCTTCAGTTTGACGTGGAGTTAGTGGGCCATAGAGGAGAAGCTTCACCTGCCGGGTAGAACCTAATTACATCTTCCCTGCTTCTCTTTCAGACTCACCCGATGGCCTGTCAATCAAATTAGTCACGTAATGGCTCTGTCTCTTTACAGTGTGACTGCGGAAAGGGTCGGATCACACCGTGACTGTTTACCGCTCGGCTCTAATGAATGAAAAGAGACACAAGAAATTCATATCACGGCTATATGTTTCCGAACGCTGGTTACCTAATTAGACGGAAAAAACAGTAACTAGGAAGAGAAATGGCTTTTTTTTTTTTTGCCCATGTATCTGACGGAGTTGCCGATTCTCTGATCTGTTCCGAATCTGAAGGCAGGAAGTTTTCAAGGCCATTTGTTTTCATATTTCTCTGTTTCAGCTATCTCGGCATCTTTTGAAAGAGGGACGTCGGTGACGTACACCCTTCAGGAACCGTTTTCCGTGATGAGGAACCAGGACCCAAAACAACTCCAGAGCAACAGACAGTCCGACGGCGTCAGATCCCGGGACAGCGTGGCGTTCGCGTTCCTCACGAAACACGCGCCGGCTTTGCTCCTGTCCGCTCAGTCCCACGACCACCGCTACATGGCAATTACGCTGACCCGAAATGGTACGAGTCCATCCTGTTTTGTTTTTTGTTTGTTTATGTTTTAAATGAATAAAATAAATAAATAAATAAAAACAATCCTGCCATGCAATTACCGCTGTTACGAAACAGAAGCGTCTGGTGGACACAGGCGCATGCTAATTAAGCACATAAAAATGTTGATCTCCATGTGCCTACTGCAAATTTTCATTCAACTCAGCAACTCTATATCCTCCAAGGTCATAAATATGAAAAAAAAAAAAAAACAAGATATTCTGTAAACACAACAATACACAAGGAATGGAAGAAAAGGCCATAATAGCATCTCCTGACGTCTCTCTTTCTCTCTCTCTCCGCTGCTCATTTTCTTCCTCCGTGCCTCTCAATTTTTTTATCGACTGGCAGAGGGGGATGAAACGCCTTCTCTTAAAGTGCCCATGCCGGGCTTTTATTAATCCTTTACAGCAGACATGGATCTGTGACTCAGGCACAGGGGCGCTGCAAAAAACTTTCTATAGATTTTTTTTTTTTTTTTTTTACAGGTTTGAGCTGAAACATTACTGATGCCAGGAGCAAACTTGAACTAAAGTTTCAGTAAAACCTGGTCTAAAGATAGAACTTGGGTGTTCAAGTTCCATAAGATTTCCATTGGTTTTCTATAGGAATTCTACAGTATGTTCTATATTACTGTATGTTGTAATATTACACATTCGTTCGCGGCGTTTGTAGGGTTCAGTTATGAAAATAAGCCAAAAAAATGGAAATGGAAATGCGGCATTCTCTCATGTCATGCTGTGCAGATCTCTGTAGTCTGATGTCTGATTAGAATTTAAATGAGCCCTAGCCAATCCTTTCACCTTCCTGTTTACCAGGCTCCTGTTCCCTCTCGCGTCGCATGCAGCATCATTACTGCGTCCGATTCGGAACCCGGTCCGCGTAGCCAGCTGAGGTTTTTTTTTTCTTTAAAAGCTTCTCCGTGTTTTTTTTTTTTTTTTACCTCCCATGAAAATCACTTTAAGCATCCAAAGGTTGATGCTTCAGCTTTTTTTTCACATGCATTACTCGCATTTAAGCAGTATGCCAGCGGAAACCTTTACCCATAACCCACTTACCCCTTAGCTCTAATCACACTGCGCCACGTTCCCTCCAGCGCTGCTCGGCTGGTCCCACCGTCTCTCAGAGATTGAGGAAGACGTGCATCTAAACTTTCTGTTTTCTGTTCTGGCACCCAGGTGGTGGAACGAACTCACTCTAGATGTCCGCCTACTGGCAACCCTATTATATAATAAGACATTTGGGACAAATGTCTTTTTTTTTTTTTTCTGTGGGGCGAAGCAAAGGAGTAGGTGTACAGGACAAAGCCTCGCACACTGGAGGACTTGGAGGCATGGAGATCCAGGAGGTTCTCAGCAACATCCCAAACAGCTTCCTTCAGAAGTGCATCCCATTGACTTCACCGGTGCACTGTAAAGCCTGAAGCTCAAAGTAATTGAACATATCGAGGACTGTAGACTAGTGATTTTGTGTCTGATGTCATCAGGGCAATCGGGAACCGGTGGCTCAGTGGTACTGTAGGTGTTTCGCCTGCCATGCCAAAGGCCCGGGTTCGATTCCCAACAACTGGGTGAAGTGCCTGTCCCAAGCCCAGTGGGACAATGGGAGGGTTGCGTCAGGACGGGCATCTGGTGTAAAACCTGTGAGGTCCGTCTTACACTGCAAACCTGAATAAGTTGGCAAAACTCCATCATTACGTAAAATTTTTTTACGTAATGATGTTTCCGATTTCCGATTATCAGTTTTTGAGTTTGTTGAACTTGTTGCAAATCAAACAAATTGTTGCTGTAGTCGTTGGGAATCGAACCCGGGCCTTCAGCATGACAGGCAAAACACCTACAGTACCACTGAGCCACCTACATTGTAGGGTGACAGTTACTGTTCCTTAAGTACTTACGATTACTTAAAATATCACGTTTGTTCAGCTAACTCGAAAGGTGTCATTTCTACAAACTCATAAATACCAAAAAGTTCTGAAAACCCAAAAAGGTCTATTAATTTGACCTAATTGTGATTATTGAAGTTATTTAAGTACTCAATGTGTTTAATTACTTCGAGCATCAGGGTTTACAGTGTAACATCCAGATCACTTTACTTTAAAAATGCAATGTCTCGCCACCATTTCGGAAGGACACATCTGTAGGCAGATCATGAACGCCTCCTCGCCAGGACCTGCAGTGATATTCCGCACAGTATGGGGTGTAGAGAATCCGTTCTCTATCAAAATCGATGCAATGCTTTTTAAATTATTGGCAACAAGGACAAGACGATCCCTTGTGGAAATTGTGGACCTTTTATAATAGCAGGGGAAAAAATGGGATTCCATTTACAGTTGATAAATTAATTAAAGGTTTAATGAAGCATTTATGACCTGTCCGGAATTCTACAGAACTCATTTGGAATTCTGTAGAACATGAATGTCAGAGCAAATGTTCCACTGAGTCCTACTGCAGGTTTCTAGAGTTCTGTAGAACTGAGCGAAAATTCTCTACAACATGCATTTTTAGCCAAGTCTTGTTTAAATTCCAATAAGAAATAATGAGAAATCTCTATAAAAACTTTTCTTTCTTCGCTAAGGAGTGTGAGTGAGATTGAAGAGTGAGACCATCGTCTCTGCATGCGAACCGATCATGAATTACTCTGACAGACGTATCATCAGACATGCTTCCACACGAATGCAAATCGTGCCAGAAAAGTGTCAAGTGCAGATTTGTGAACGGTCTAAATGAAGCGAGCGGAACACACGGGGCATCAGGAGTCCACTCTAAAAGCTTGTTTATGGTTTCCCAGGCAGTTTGCAGATCTGGTTCAGGCTGAACCAGGAGACGGGTCCAGACACATTCAGTCTTAAATCTGCCAGTCTGGCTGATGGACAGTTCCACTGGGTCAGAATGAATCGTGATGGAAATCAACTTCATGTCCAGGTAACTCCTCCACAGGGTAACTAGGATCAAAACTCTTTCGCTGCTAGACTGCAGTAACTGATGATTTGTGGGAGTAGTTACAGTATCTATGACTTGTTTTTTTTTTTTTTTTAATGCATTTTTAATATGTACATGTATATTATATGGTATTATATCAAGTAGTGTATTAAAGCTGATATGAAACAGCTGCACAGTTGTTACAGTATGTGCAGTGTTACGAGCAATAATTCAGACTATTTATTTAGTCATAGAGCTTATAGTTAAGAAAAGCTTGTATTTCATTAAGCGTCTGTGCCTCTGTGATAGTACAGGATGCATTGCTGTCTTTACTGTTCCATTGCCATGTCTCGACATAGACCAGATTTTTTTTTTTTTACATATTCTTCATTTAATGGTAATGGCATCACGAAATGGCTTTTAGGTCATGTGATCAATAGACGAATATATATATATTTTTTTTTTTTTTTTTTAGCGAACGTTACAATTTTTTGTGTAATTATACCACGACAGACATCAGCAAGTGTCCATATGTGGGAACGGTTTTGAAGGTAGGCATATACAGTAAGAACCAGCCAGTGGTTTGGGCCCCTCTGCCACAACTACCAGCTTTAATTCTGCCATGGTGCCGTCTAAAAAACCTGAGATATCAGAGGCCAAGTCTTCCCGATCGCCGCTTGGTCCCTTATCACAGCTGCCGAATCCCTTTTTTTTTTTTTTTTTTGCTGTATTTTCCAATAAGCTCATATTAGCTGCTTCTTAGAGATTTAATCCTGCTCTGTTTGACTTTGATGGGGTAAATAGTGATGACACGGCAGCTATAGATGCACAACCAAAGCTGAAATATGCTCAGCTATGCCTTTTTCCACACCGCACCATCCAGGCGGCTGCCGTTTTGAGCGATCAGCCGATATGAACGTCCGAGCTCCACCGGTCAGTGATGATGACCTTTTGTCCTTTACAGTGTCCAGGCTGTCCAGGCTAGCAGGCAGTAAACATGTCCTCTGGCATTTTCTCTCTAGTCTACCCAACAGGATGTAAAGTCAAATTGCAGGTGCACCTTTTTAGCAAGCCTCTATTCAGCCCAATAACAACCCTTACGCAGCAAAGATGCAATGACAGGAGAGCGAATGAGGCGTTTTAACTCTGCCTATCAAGGAAGGCATCAAAAGCACAATTTACTCCATCTGCTGTGTGCCTCGGGCCTCTGACAGGCTCCAGTCCCTACAAGCCCCAATTCAGTTCAGTTCTCTTTTACTTTTAGAGCACTTTTAACAATAGGCATAACTTTATCAGTTTGTCCCTAATGAGCAATGAGAGCGGCAAAGAAAAACGTCCTGAGATGGCATGAAGAAGAAACGTTGAGAGGAACCCAATTTCAGTCATAAAACTTGCAATCATGTGGCCATTCTCAGCAGCAGTGACTGATCTCCATGTGACTGATTAAAGCTCCTGCTGCACCAGGATGGATAAAGGGAGTAGTTGGGGCCATCATAACTGGTAACTCTGGGAGAAAGAATAAAAGAGCATAAAAAGCCACCAAAACCCAACAAAATGTCCTCCACTATACCCAACAAACTCCACCAAATCGGATCCCAAGAGAAAGTGTCTGATGTGTGGCCTCAGGTAAGATAAGCCCAGGTTCAACAATTGGCAACCATCCAATTGGATCTAAATATTGCATTTTTTTTTCCTTTTCGCCTGCCAAAAACTCATAAGAGGGCCGCGTTTAAGTACGCTGTCAACACATCAAGCTCTCCTGAGCTTAATTGCTCTGTAATGCAAATTGCAACTATTAGGTGGACACCACTTCTTGTCTTGTGTCGTCCATGTCCCAGGTATACCAGTTTTGGATCTGTTTTTCAAGAAAGAGAAAGTCGAAAGTCTATTATACAGTAGATGCAGTGGCATCTTTTGTTCTCTTGATGTCTTTGCTACAGGAAAGGGTCAGTCGTAAAGGACATATGCGTGCATAAAAGTAGTGCAATGCTATGACTATGCTATATGTTATATGCCTACTGTAATTTTATTTCAGAAATCAAGGTGGATACAAACTTTTGAAATAACCTAGACTTTCATCTGCAATTTCATGTCAGTGCTATTGGACTTTACTTTAAGTGGTCCCAGTGGAGACTTGACCTACAGTATGATGGCCTAAGGTCATTGAATACCAATTTATTGGTATCCAATGACTATAAGCTAGTCTGTAATGCCCCTTAGAGCATTTTATGTCAACGCAACAGCACCGCGCTGAAGTTTGACCTTGGTTGACTGGCGGGACTTCCAGATCGGCCTGACATACCAATTCGCACTATACTTTATAATACTGTAGCTGAAAACTAAATAGGTACCAGAATCTGCACATGAGCCTAGCTGAATATCATTTGCCTGAGATGAGTCAAGCCTTTTACTTTCCCCCAGAGATATCGCAAAATGAGAATATTTCGATATTGACTCTAATGTTCGCCAAACAATTTTAAAGAGTCTCAAGGCTCATCACTAACACAGGCCACTAGGTTATTATGTCAAACACTAACAAAAGTGTCCATTGTGCTTTGTTGGGCTTGTTTTTGTCTTTTCTCCGTTTTGCTTTATTTTAGTTAGTTTAGTTATTTCAAAAGCTCAGGTCAGGCTTAAGATCTGTGATGGCTGGATATACAGTAAGCAAGCACTGTCCAGTGAAGGTCAGAGAAATTTCATTTTAAGCCAGAATCTTAAAGGTAAATACACAACAATCTAGAGAAAATACACTTCTTTCCAAAAAATTTTAATTTAAACTTTGTTACCAGTTACTAATTGGGGCGGTGGTAGCTCAGAGGGCTAAGGGTAGAAGGTTGTTGGTTTGAGCCCCAGCTCCACCAAATTGCCATTGTTGGGCCCTTAACCCCATCTGCTCCAGGAGCATTGTACGGTATCATGGCTGACCCTGCGCTCTGACCCCAGTTACGCTGAGATATGCGAAGATATGCGCCCTATCATCCGGAGATCGCGAGTTCGATTCCCCGGGTGACGCTGTAACCTCTCGCAGCCGGAGGTCTAGAGAGAGCTGATTGGCCGAGCTCTCTCAGAGGGGAGGGACGAGAGGTACTTAAGTGCTCCCACATTAATCACGGCTCTACAGCCAATCAGGGGCGTCTGTGAGCTCACGCAAGCGCAAGGAGCGGAAACTACTAAATTAGGGAGAGGAAAAAAAAGTTTCACACCACCATAGGGTTATTTTTACTCATATAAAAGGAACATCTAATGCTTTACCATGAAAATGAGGTCAGAGATACAATAAGTACCAGTTTTTCAAAGTTTAACTTTAAAGTTGAACAAACTATTGTGTAAGAGGGATGAAATAAAAATGTATATATAGAAGTATACATTTGTCCCTCTTATATAATAGCTGATCATGAAATATTTTAGTTATAATCTATTATTAAGCTGCATTATTTATCTTGTCAGTAAAAAGTCCTGTCACATATACACTGATCAGCTGTAACATTAAAACCAATCTAATAATCTATCATCTAACAGTGTGTACTATTGCCAAAAAAAAAATTTAATAAATAAATCTATTTCCCAAGTATATTGTAAGTATTATACTAATACTAATATCACTCACTCACTCACTCACTCATGTACTGTACAGGGCCTCGGGGCCCTTGACTCAATCCCAGGAAATCCCAGGGGCATGAGGTGGGGTACACCCTGGATGGCGTGCCAAATTATCACAAGACACACAAACACACTGACCAGAGGTGGGAATTGAACCTGGACCCTAGTGGTGCGAGGCGACAGTGCTAACCACTAGCGTGCCGTCATACTGTACTAATAGCAATGTACTGATAATAAACCTGTTCTATTTCATTAATTAATCTAGCCCACTTTTTACTTACTATAAAAGTACTGTTTAAGCAAACATCATACTTGTAGTTCATTCTTTTTATATGACCTTTGTTCTGATATATATCCCTTTAACTATACTTTAAGTAGACCTGAAATTAATATTACCAGTGTGCTACAAAATAAAACATTCACAAGGCATATTCAGGATTAGGTACACATAAAATATTCTGTGCTATATACAGTACAGTATACATTCTACTGTATATAAAAAATCGAAATTATTTACTTAATAATGTAAGAACATAATTCAATTTGATATTGCAGTTCAAAACAATACACAGCAAACGCACAGTATGAACACAGTCTTGTTATGGCGAGGCTGATATTCCAATTTCTGTCTCTCCAACATCAGTCCCTGGCTCTCCGCAAACTTTACAAAACTGTCCATCCAGAAGCAGATGAACCAGAAGCAGATGTTTTTTTGTTGTTGTTGTTGTTGTTGTTGTTGTTGTTGTCGTCTTTTCCACATTTTTTCCTCTTACAGCTGTGATTTATGTGATTTATGTACTACTGTATATCACTGCCTGGAGGAAATACCCGACACCATGGTTCTTCCATTACTGGTGCTCTTATTCTTCTTACTGTTCAGATACACGACAATGCACAAAATACACTGTAGAAACCGAATCTAAATACGTAAGAAGAAAGAAGCGTATAGTAAATAAGCACACCCACTGATGATCCATGGCTCTAAATTACTGGGACAATGGACAGAAATCGGTCCGGGGGAAAAAAAAATCTGAACTATTCCATTAAGGCAACCTTGAGACACGCTTTATGGTACTATAACTAGATTTTCAGAACAGCCTTGTCAAATAAATCTTCGTTTTTTCTGTAAGTTGGATAAATGATGTGTTTTTGATCTTTCCGTGCGCCTGCAGATCGATAACACGGTGATGCAGCAGTATAGTCTGTCTCCCGGCTCTGTCCTTGCTCCAGTGAGGAGTTTAACTCTGGGGAGGATTCGAGGTGAGTTCCAGTTTCTCATTTGAGAAACATTTCATTGTTCCCTGTTGCTGTTCTTTATATTGCACCTATTTGGTTTTACCCTTCTCTCTCTCTCTCTCTCTCTCTCTCTCTCTCTGTCTCTCTCTCTCTGTCTCTCTGTGTTTCCATCCTGGCTGTAAAGAGGCATTTGAGTGGTGGTGTAATTTTTTTTTAGAATGAGGTGTTTGGCAGGGCAGAGAGTCAGGAGGCGAGCGGGTGCATTCTGAGTTGTCAGCACCACGGCAGATGGTTTGAGTGAAGGGTAAATGGATTTGCACGCCGTTGCCTAGGAAACCTTTTATTATTATTATTACTACTATTAATCGGGTAACTAATAAACGGAACAGGACACGGCATGACCCTAATTCTTTGGCGGAGACAGGGAGGATGTTTGAGATAAATTCACCTCTACAGTAAATGCAAAAATCTCCAGCACTTATGTTCATTAATGGTGAAACAATGTGGAGGAAAAGAATAAAGATGTGAATAGATGTATTGATTTTGTGATCCTGCTGTAGCCTTGACTTGAAAAGAGGAGACTAATGAACTTATCTATACTGATGAAAAATATAGTGATAATCTTTTTTTTTTTTTTTTTATCCTTTTTGTCTTCCTTAATACGGAGGTTCTTTGTTGTCGTAGATTCCCATGAATGATGAATGGTTTTAAAACTTTACACTGCTGTGAGGTTCTGGCACAAAACATTTTGGTTTCATTTATGGCTCAAATTTAACTTCAGGCGAAGACCAAAGGACTGGCAAAATTTCATTGAATTCCTTCAGGCCAGTTTTGTGTGATGCTGTAACTAAATCGGCTGGACAGACATACAGATATACAGACATTTAGGCAGGAATTTTTTCTGAGATTGGTTTCTGGTCCTCCAATGTATGAAACGTAAGGATATCATTGAAAGAGTGAATTCTGACCAATGTACAGACAAAACCTTTACTTTATTTACATAGATGTAAGAAATTGATTTCCCCTGCAAACTTGAATACCACCTTAATTTACACCTGTTTCGTGAACAATGGCATGTTTGTGTGGCTCTGAGATTTTTTATTTTTGCACAAAACTGTACATTGATTTTTTAAGATACTGAATTTATTATTTTTTTTTATGGCAGCACGGTGGCTTAGCGGTTAGCACTGTGGAGCCTTGCACCTCCAGGTCTTGGGTTTGACTCAGACAGTCCAAAGACATGCAGATTAGGGTAATTGGCGTTCCCAAATTGCCTGTACTGTATGAATATGCATGTGAATGTTGACCAGAGATCTAACCACGTCATACAAAATGGGAATAAATACAATGTCCTTAGTTGGACTACAGAGGCTCTTAGATGGATGGATGGATGGATGGATGGATGGATGGATGGATGGATGGATGGAAAGAATAATTTCATACAGTAGTATATGTACGTTTAAATGAATCTCTAATTCACTGTTTTAAAATGATGTTTGATGTGAACTAGATGTCCTTTCCATCATCTCCATCTGCTTGCTCGGCTACTGTATGAAAACTTGTATGAGACAAAGAAGGCCCATATTCGTTAAAAGACGAGAGCTAATTCAATGTTTTGAAATGACATACTAAAGTAATAATGCAGTATATAACGTCTGATAGCACAGTCATTAAAGTAGTTTAACAAGTTGATCACTTTTCTTAGCACAATTTATATAGAATTCATGTTTAGTGATTAAATCGTGTAACCTCCCACTTTACAGCTCTATATAATATATACTGTATTAAATCATAATAGAGGACAAGTTGTAGAGGAGCCGCCGTATTCCTGCATTCAGCTTCAACCAACCTTTGAGAAATGTTTAGTTTCCAATGATGTTTTTTTTTTCATTAATGTTTTCCTATTAAGATGATGATAATCTATAAAATCTTTTTACACCAACATCCTCATCAAGGTCAATCGAGTGCCACTATTAAACTTAAACTAGCAACAATAAAATATGCACTTTCACAAATCACACAAAGGTCAGGCTTTGATATTCCTACGAAGTGTAACGAGCATTTAAGTCTCCTACAGATGTGGTTAAAACTGTCCAGCTGTTTTATTATGCTCATAATTTATTGGAGCATTTTTGTTCAATATAGTTCAGATAAGGCTGGGTTGAATTCCTGCTGCTCAAAGATACAATTTCAGAATTGGTTGCTTTTGTAAGAAAGCTTCAGCAGCGACCTCATTTCCCCTCTCGTCTGTTCCAACCACTCAGCATTCAGCATCACCAGTACTGTAACTCATCCCTGGCCTGGTCTTCTGTCATCATCTGCACCTGTTTCATACTGTATCTTAAGTTATATATATATATATATATATTTTTTTTTTTAATGCCAAAATGATTCGTAGTTCACTGAGTGACTTAAGAAACAAAAAAAAACCCTGAAACTGCTCAGGTACAAGGACTGGACTGACACTGAGAGACCAAAACCTGGCAAAAATAAGAGACAAAAAAGTCCTTCAGGAAGCCTGGAGAACTGTTCCTGAAGAATCTGTTAGAAACAGCAAGAGAGTCTGTGGCTCTTTGGAAGCAAAATATGAAGAAATAAGGGGTGACTCAAGACTTTAGCACAGTGCTGAGTACAGTATATAGAAGCAGATCCTTTGAGAACCACCGTCATAAGTTACTGAGCTGAAGTTCTCTCCCATCACAGGAATACTGTACGTCATTATGTATTTTACCTTACAACACCATAGCACAGTAAAGTGCTCTTCAACGCCAGTCCTGCATGGCCAGCGTCCAGCACATTTTGTAGTCCACTGACACCTGTTAAAAAGTATTTGCCTCCTCCTGATTTTTTTTTTCCATATTTGTCACACTTAAATGATCCAGATCAATTCATTTTAATATCACACAAAAATTTATTTTTTCAATGGTGATGATTTCATTTATTAAACTGAAAAAATTAAAGCTGTCTAAAATTGCCTGGCCCTATGTAACAAAATAATTGCCCCCAAAACCTAATAACTGGTTGTGCCACCCTTGGCGGCGAACAACTGCAATCAAGCGTTTGCGATAACGGGCAATGAGTCCTTCACATCGCTGTGGAGGAATTTTGGCCCGCTCTTCTCTGCAGAATTGTCTAAATTCAGACACATCGGAGAGTTTTCGAGCGCAAACTGCTTTTTTTTTTTTTAAGGTCATGCTACAGCATCTCAATCGGATTTAAGTCTGGACTTTGACTAGGCCACTTTAAAACCTTGAAGGTGACCCTGAGGTGCCACTCAATTGATGGTCAAATAATTTTTCACTTTTCAAGGGCCAGGTAGTGTAGGTTTGGACAGTTTTTGTTTTACTGTACTTGGGTTATCTTTGGGTTATATTAGGGCATTAGTAGGACTCAGACTCAGTGGTAGGTTTCTCACCTGCCATGCGGAAGGCCTGGGTTTGATTTCCACCCAATGCCCGAACCCCAGCCACTTAACTGGTCCCAAGCCAGAATACAATGGGAGGGTTGCGTCAGGAAGGGCATCCAGTGTAAAACCTGTGCCATGTTTTGTGCGGATCTGTAATATTACAAGTAGTTTGATAAGTAGGCGGCACGGTGGTGTAGTGGTTCGGGTTCGATCCCCGGCCAGGCTCGATTCCCGTCTCTTTGTGCATGGAGTTTGCATGTTCTCCCCGTGCTTGGTGGGTTTCCTCCGGGTACTCCGGTTTCCTCCCACAGTCCAAAGACATGTAGGTTAGGCAAATTGGCGTTCCCAAATTGCCCGTAGTGTGTGAATGAGTGAGTGTGTGTGTGTGTCTGTGCCCTGCGATGGATGATGAGTGAGTTTGATAAGTGTGACAAATATGAAAACACACCACACTGTAAACACACCGACTGAACCCTGTAATTAACAGATTAGATAAATCAACTGTGTATGACCAGAAGAATCTGTGATGGACTGGAGCTGAAGAACCCTGGCACAGAGTGTACACTCAATATATGTCCTTCCCTTATAAGTATAATAATACGTTTATAAGAATAAGTCTTTGCTATTGTTCTTTGTTTTCTATCCTTTGCTTGTAGGGGGTGACATCGCTGACGAGGAAGTGGTGCAAGCAGGATCGAGAGGATTCATCGGCTGTCTGTCCTCTGTTCAGTTCAATCAAGCCGCGCCTTTAAAAGCAGCGCTACAGAACAGAGGGAGCTCGGTGGTCAGCATACACGGCCGGCTGGAGGAGTCCGACTGTGGGGCTCAATCAAGCACAGACCCTCACATTACCACACACACAGGCTCAGGTACGTCCCTTTAGCCATAATGTACCAGGTTAGCGCACATCTGATCCCACATCACATGCCTGTGTGGTGTGTTAGATTGAATCCTGCTGCTGGGTCATTATGGTTCATTTGTCTCTAAGCATCCTCGTCCTCCCTGTTTTCCATCCTGTTTCTCTCTTTCAGTCGATGAATCATCCAAATCAGACCGAGATAAAGCACCTCTGACAAAGGTCGCGCAGAGTGACTCAGCACTAATCGGAGGTGAGAAACATCGGGAGCGAGTGTACGTTTATTCTGGGAAAGCATACCTTTCTCTGACGTTAAGTATCTTACGCTCTTTGAAGGTCAACGCAATCGCTCAGGCGTGCGACTTTCATTAGTGCACTATGTCAAAATACTGCAAACTTATAAACTAATAAAGGCAGACAAAGCGTCTCTGTGTTACAAATTCAAGCCTTTCCATATCCCTGCGCACATTCAGTTCGTTCACTCTCCGGTACTGACTTGGATATTAAAAGGGTTACATGTGCAAAGACGCAGGTACGCTTCCGAACACCCACGAAATTACGTGCGCGCGGATTTATTAAAGGCTCTTTAAAGTTCTTTGCCTTTTATAATGGGGTAAAGCTGGTTTTGTTCTGTATTCACTGAGCATTGGGCCCTTTGAAGCTGATATCATTTAAAGAGGCGATGAGAACGTTTCATGCCTGTAGTGTAAACCTTATCACAAAACACACACTCAAACATGTTCATGCTCCTTTATTTTACGTTCGTACCGTAACATTACATCATTCTGTTTTACTCGACTCATGTGGCACATATTAAATATAAAATAGACCAGTTAAAATGGATCTTACTCATATGAAGGGGAGAAAATATTTTAGGACGTACAGCCAGAACATGGTATCGGTGCTAAAAAGCGTCTCACCTACTGTAGGTGAAAAAGTGGATTTCCTGATAGGATCATATGGCACCATTTTTCATAATGCTTAATGCTTTTTATCTCACAATCCATGCTTCATTTTCTGGAAATAAGAACACATGTTTATATTTTTATCAGATAAAAAGAAACTAAAGACAATTTCAAGCCCTTTTATGTAGTGTCCGTAACTTTTTTTAAATTTAACTCTTTCAATGATCTTTACTGTCATTCAAAAGAAACTTGGCCTACATCTGAAATAGTGTATTATGTGTATCAAAGTGCATTATGTATTAAGATATTGCAACATGAATTTGATATGGTTATGTTTTTGGGGCGTGAAAAATCCTTAATTTTGCGTGGAATGCTTTAATTTAAGCAACACTTTTTACAATTCTAGAATGTGCTTCTAGGAACATACACATTTTAGTATCAATAATCATAAAGAAATATGAATAATTTACATTTTAAATTATTATTGTTTGAAGTGAGACGGTATGTATAAAAAAATTGCTCTTTTTGAGTTAAAAACATACACAGTGGAACCTCAGATTGCGAGTAACGTGGTTTATGTAATTACGTGGTTTAGCTTCTTTTTTTTCTGTTAAAACAGTGTTTGCGTTGTGTGTGTTAGTTGTGAAACTTAAAAAGCGAGGTGGGGAAAGGGAGGAGGAGTTTTACTGTTTAAGACGAGGCGAGGGGCTAATTTCACACACACACACACACATGCAAATATACTGCGCCTGCGCGCACAAACGGAAAAACTTATCCGTTTGGATTTATTTTTACTTTTTTTAAATGTTAAGTGCAGGTTAATTTGATTTATTTTTACTTTATATATTTTATCAATTATTTTTATGTATTTATTGTTTTGGGCTGTAGAACGAATAATTTTGAGTTTTCATTATTTCTTATGGGAAAATTCTATTTGGTTTACGAGTGTTTTGGAATATGAGCCCCCTTCCAGAAGGAATTGTGCTCGTAATCCAAGGTTCCACTGTATATCTCACAAAAGTAAAAAAGAAAAAAAAGAATCTTTTAAAAAAATAATAATAATTTACAAAATGCCCTAGTGCCCTATAAAGGGTAAAGGATATACATGTGATGCGATGTTGGTTTCGAGTTTACACATTTTACCTGAGAATTTTCTCAACTGAACTTTCGAACATGGCATTTAGTCAGAGTGATATTTTGAGCCCTTCCTCAGTGAACTACATTATTATGACTAGATAATTATGTAAAGTTCCATACCTGTGACTTTAAATTAAAATCAGACATGGAAGTCTGAGCTATAGAGTTTGAGAATCCCTGAATATAAAGTAACACAATATCAAAACTGCACAGGATGGTGTATAATTAAATTAGCATATAATTATATATTTAAAGTACACCATCCCAGACAATGTACAGTATGCTGAATATTAACATTCAACCTTACAGACATTTAGGCTGCCACAGGGTCAACACTGTTTATCATATGATTTGAGGACGCGCATTAACAGTCTTTAAACATTCCCTTTCATCGGCGATAATATAACTATATACTATAAGATATTATAATTTACATGAAACGCTTTAATCGCTTCTATTATGCTCAATTTATACTTCAGACCAACGTAGGTAGCGTAAGTAACTGTGGTTAACGGCTAAAGAGTTTTTATAAATTGTTTAAAGCTAAAAATAAGCTGATCAGCTTTTAATGTAATCAGTGATATATTATTATTTCAGATTGAAGCCCACGTACATGTCTGCCTGTCTTAAAATGACTCTAGCGCATTAACATTCACTAATTCATTCAGCGAATATGAACTAAACTAAGTAAAAATATTCTGTTTAACTTTTCTAATTAATATCTATTGATGCAGGTATTTGTTTACATTGAGCAACTAGCGCATTAGTAGGTAAGTTTTAAGTAGATTATTAAATCCAATTTTTTTTTTATTTCACTTATGGTGCAAGTGAAACTTCAAGCAGATATCTAAGTACTGCAAAAATTTCATTCAATTCTGCCCAGCGGTCGATTTAAGACAGTTTGATGCATGAACAGTATGCTGTCGGTGTATAATCTGGTACAAAACTGCTCATAATTTTCACTTTTACTCAATATTCTGATTTCATTCATGGTGTAGGTTTAACTTCAGGCAAATACCTATGGACTGGCAAAGTTTCATTCCATCCCATCCAGGCAATTTGGCCTGATGCTGTGACAAACTGCCTGGACAGACATACAGATATACAGACATACAGACTGGTTTCTTTTCCTCTGATGTACACCGTGATCCTGACAGGGGAAAAAAAGCTATTAAAGTTGAATGAATAAAAGAAAGAAAAAATATCTAATTTACATATTATTATCTTTTTTTTATTGTGCCTCATTTAGTAATCTATTTCAAACAGTTGTTTGTAAATGTTTGCAAAGTCACACTGAACTCAAAGTTTGTGGCAGATTTGCAAAAGTTTCAGAGTTTACTAACTTTCTTTGTTACACAGCAACCCATGCAAATTATGAGTTAAAGTCTTGGTTTTCATTACTTAGTCTCCTTATGCATAAACACTTTTATGATAGCGGTTTTATAGGATTTTCATGAATATGAAATTTCTTGTGTAAATACTCCTACAAATAAATGCATCCATTTCCAGCTTGATAAATGAGACCCATTGTTGGCAATTCATGCATTTCTACTGTGCGTATCACTCGCGGCAGAACCACACACTGCACTGGCGCACACACAGTTTATCCCACTGCACATGCAAATGATCATAGTATATCAGGTCTTGGGCATTTAAATCAGCAGAGGTTTACGAACGGAAACGCTAATAACACTCCGCATTCATGTTGTGCCGTTCACAGGAGTCGTGGCTGCCATAGTGTTCACGACGCTGTGTGTGTTGGCGGTGTTGATCCGCTTCCTCTACCTGCACAGGGAACCCCAACCTCCGCCTGCCATCGCCGTGAAGAGCAAAAGACCCAGCCTGAATGTGGAACCATGCAAACCGAGCCACGTTGGCAAGGAGTACTTCATCTGACGGGATTTTACTTCTGCATCAGCTGCAGAAGTAAGGTTCTGAACAGCTGCACACAAGCACCCGACCCGAGCCTTCCGACACTTCTGTGCCATCTTTTTAATCCAGGCCTCCTGTCTGAGGCAGCTGCTAAATTCCGATCCGAGCTGAACAGGAAGTCAGGGTCTGCATGCGGGAAGAGACTCTCGTTGTTAATAATGTGAACAGAAAGACTTGTGTTTTTGAGAAAAAAAAAAAGAAAAAAAAAAAAGAAAGAAACCATGAGGAAATCAATGAGTCGCGATTTGTGTGAGATAATACGGTGTAAGCGTATGTGCAGTACGATAACTGCACGACGCACGCAAATATAGCAGCGCCCGTCCCGAGACAAAGCCGAAGACAGGAAACAAGATGGTCCGCTTATCCAAACCTTTTCTACTGAGCACACGCTTTGTGTTTTGTTGCATAGAAAATGGGTGCGCTCTCTGTAACTCATGGACTCTCATCCCAGAGGGGGGGCGCTGGAGAGTGGCCGACGTCTGCTGGTGAAAATGTACAAATATTATTAATAGTGAAGAAAGACCCACCGTTTCTTGTCACGTCAAAACATGTCTGTAATGAAGGTTCGACCAAAATAAGACAATCAGCCCGAACAGGAGACCGACCATGAACAAAGGAGGATTAGCTCTGGCGGTAAATCGGCGGTAGCGGGAGAGCAATCGAGAGAGCTTTGTGTCTGTCCTCGGCCGCATGTCAGGCACGTTCAGCCTAACGGATTTTTGTGGCTTTAACGCAGCTAAATCCTTGACCGAGTGCCCGAGTCTCCAGAAAGAAGGTCCTCGGTGAAGTGCATTATATTACCTGACAGTAAAAACAACCCTGTCAAGCTCCCTAATAGAATAACACGCTTTCTTACTGAAATTGATTTCTTTTGGTCAGGGTTTCAGTTTTCTATTTGGCTATTGTTGTATATGACTGTTTATCGATTTCATAAATATATTTAATAAAAAGCATTTTTATAGACTCTGAGACTACAGCATACCCTTATTCCCATGTGGAGGATTTTGGTTGGTTTGTATGTCTTTTCTGGGGCAGGGGGATTGCAGGTGACCTTAGCGAATGACCAATACCTCACCTGTGTCAATATAAACGTGTCCGTACATAATGTGTATCGTACTGTAATTATGTATCAGTATTACAAGGGACGTTCAGGTGAAACAAGGACTTTTGATTGTGCGGAACACCGTAATAAGCGTAAAAACTTCCTCTATAATCCCCTGCTACACTAATGCACTTATCCCAGTGTTTCACTACTGCTTGGATACCATCAAGGTAGAAAGTTTTCCTAGCCATGATCAGACTGCCTGCTTCACATTTGAAACGCTAGCCTCCCAGGAACTCCTTTAATAGCCCAATCATGATGAAATGGCTTGAAGCGAGGTCAGGACTGGCAGTAAAACCCACCCGAGCTCCTGTAATGTGCAAGTGGTGTTCATGAATAAATGATTATGTGTACAGGTCCCGCAGACAGATGCATCTCATCCGCTAGTTTCGTGACAAATTATATGTCGATTTTCAAGAATCAGGAATTCGACTCACCGAACGACTGCAGGGGGAGATTGTCATTCACTGACTTAAGTTGTATTTAAAAAGTTTGCACCATTCAAAGGTTTAACTTTGGCTAGGAGTCACATCACTGTGTTCGGCTTAAGTCTTCTGAGAATGTCAATTGATTTTATGTCTTTATTCACAAGTCCAGGTTTGACTTGAACCCCTTGTACAGTTTCCTTTCACTGGAACTAAGAGGCCCAAAACTGATTGAACATGACAATGCATCTGTGCACAAAGCAAGATAGATAATAATAATAATAATAATAATAATAATAATAATAATAATAAATTCATCGAAATACTTTTTGAAGGTATCTGAATTTGAAGTTGGTGTAGTGGCAAGTAACCAGAACACCACAGTACTTAGACACTTAGACCACAGTAGTTGAAACAGACAAATAAATAAAAGCATATGATTAATTTGTGACGGTGCCTCTGAAATCAGTCCCTGATATATCTCCGTGCTATAATGTGTCTAAGGTAATATATCCATCCATCCATCCATTTAGGGAACCGCTGTCGTCCAACTAGGGGCCAGGGAGGCCAATGGCGGTATTTATGCCCATACATATGCCCAATCCCATTCACACACTAAGGGCAATTTGGAAACACTAATCTGCATGAAGCAAATAGCCCAATCTGCATGATCTTGGACTGTGAGAGGAAACCGGAGAACTTGGAGGAAGCCCACCAAGCACAGGGAGAACATCTCATACTCCATGAACACAGACCCAAAATGGGAATCAAACCCAGGACCTGAAGGTGTAAGGCAACAGTGGTAACCACTAAGCCAACGTGCCGCCAAGGTATTATATATTCCACTTTTACTAATGAAGGCTTAGCCATCTTTACTCATCACACACACCACACTTTTTTTTTCTCACATATCCCAGCTAAGAAGCTGGGGTCAGAGTACAGGGTCAGCCAGGATACAGCGCCTCTGGATCAAAGAGGAATAAGGGCCCAAGAGTGGCAGCTTGGCGATGCTGGGGATTGAATCTCCGCCCATCCAATCAGTAACCCAGTAACCCATGGCCTTAACCATTTGAGCCACCACTGCCCCAGAAGGGGTCAGGATCTCTGGGAAAGTGAATCACGTGTGAGAGAGAGCAGTTAGATATACCCGCCGTCATGTAATGGATATGGAATGTTTACTGCTTTGCACAAAATTCCAGTTTACCTCGTGTCCAATTTCTTTTATTCAAGCAAGCAGGTGTTCAGGTGAGACTCTGTGGTGGATTTGATCTTAATGGATCATACGGTTTTACACAAACATGTGGCATCCATGCCAGCTCCAGTAACAGTACAGAAACAATGCATTCAAGTTGTTGCCAGTAATTACGTTTTTTTAATGAATACCATTGCTCCCAATTAAAAATAAAAATAAAAAAGATTTAAAATATCCACTGCTTTTATACACTGTTTGTATAAACATTGTTGAACTAAAGAAGAAAATCAATATTTAGCCCTGCTCCTGGTTTCTGTAGCTTAATTAGTAGAAGCAGCACACTGACTGTAACACCACGATGGCATGATGTGATGATTTCCTGGCTCACAGCATGCAATCAGGGAGTAAAAACTGAGTGAGTGGACTGTGGTATTACACTATCCCGGTGATGAAAGACAGAAGCAGTGACAGGAAAAAGAGAGAGAGAGAGGGAGAGAGAGAGAGAGAGGGAGCATTGATTGAGAGCCCCGAGGATGTGGTGGTAATGAAACAGTCTCTGCTTGGCCATCTGCTCGAACATTCAGCCTACAGACAATGCCAAATTACTCAGGAGGTAAGGCTCAGATTTGATCTGGGGGCCTGTCATGACATTCGGGTGCACTTTGAAGTCATGCCTTCTGTCTGTCGAACAAGGCAAGGTTCTTGTTATGACGGAGAGTTCACTGCTTTTACAGCGCCCGGGCAGAGCGAGCGGCGAAACAGCGGGGAAACCGGAGTGTACATGTATACAGGAGCACCATGTTGGAGGTGTTCTTGCCCTGTTACGGGCTCTAAGGTTAGATAAAAGAGAAAACAGCAAGAGCAAAAGGAGTCACGAGATTGCATTAGAGGCTGAACTTGAATTCAATTACTGTTACGCTCAAAGCCGAGAAAGCCTTGCCATCCAAATCCTGCGTCATGACGCTCGGGAACACTTTACGATCACGGCGTCTGTTGAACAAGACTTGTTGCGTAGACGTGTTTATTCATTCGCTGTCTCTGAAAGCAATCAAGAACAAACATGTTAATTTTTATAAAGCATTCTGTGTGTGTGTGTGTTTCCCCCTCAACACTTTATCATTATTACAGGCTCGTAGCAACCTGCATACAGTAAGGGAGGTTTTTTTTTTTTTTTTTTTTTTTTTTGAGAACACTCTGGCAGGAGTGTGAAATAAAGCTCAGCTGAATATCTAACTAGAGTCTAATAGCACACAGACTGCATGCAAATACTCTGGGCTGAAGCTTGTTCCGGTATCCTCTGTAAGCACACATAAAAAGGAAATGGCGAGAGCAAATGGAGTCTAAAGATCAAATTATGGACTGCTCCGAAATTTAATTAAGTCCTCGATAAAGGTTCGAAGTGAAAATGTTTGCATATACGGAGCTGGCTTTAGTCAATTTTAATCAGAGACATGAGATAAATCCACTCCTGAACCGCACATGGATTGAGGTGGATTGAGAACACAAGTAAAGGGAGAAGAAAAGGTGGTAATGGATCATCAGTTCCACTCAATGTGATAGACACAAAGATATGGCGCTGAATGCAAAAGAGTTTAAAAAAAAAAAAAAAAAAGATGAATCCAGAGGTTTATGGTAGATATGAATAAATTCCTTCATTATTTTTCATTTTGCTTTTCCTCAGGGATGGAACTCTCACTATAGCTAGACTCAGTGAATTTTAATAATATGGTCTCAGAACAGTAGTAATGGAACATATATACCAGACGGCTGGCTGGATTTACATTTAATAATATAAAAAAATATATATATATATATACACTCACCGAAAGGATTATTAGGAACACCTGTTCAATTTCTCATTAATGCAATTATCTAATCAACCAATCACATGGCAGTTGCTTCAATGCATTTAGGGGTGTGGTCCTGGTCAAGACAATCTCATGAACTCCAAACTGAATGTCAGAATGGGAAAGAAAAGTGATTTAAGCTATTTTGAGCCTGGCATGGTTGTTGGTGCCAGACGGGCCGGTCTGAGTATTTCACAATCTGCTCAGTTACTGGGATTTTCACGCTCAACCATTTCTAGGGTTTACAAAGAATGGTGTGAAAAGGGAAAAACATCCAGTATGCGGCAGTCCTGTGGGCGAAAACGCCTTGTTGATGCTAGAGGTCAGAGGAGAATGGGCCGACTGATTCAAGCAGATAGAAGAGCAACTTTGAGTGAAATAACCACTCGTTACAACCAAGGTGTGCAGCAAAGCATTTGTGAAGCCACAACACGCACAACCTTGAGGCGGATGGGCTACAACAGCAGAAGACCCCACCGGGTACCACTCATCTCCACTACAAATAGGAAAAAGAGGCTACAATTTGCACGAGCTCACCAAAATTGGACAGTTGAATTTCTGTTTAGACATTCAAATGGTAGAGTCAGAATTTGGCGTAAACAGAATGAGAACATGGATCCATCATGCCTTGTTACCACTGTGCAGGCTGGTGGTGGTGGTGGTGTAATGGTGCGGGGGATCTTTTCTTGGCACACTTTAGGCCCCTTAGTGCCAATTGGGCATCGTTTAAATGCCACGTCCTACCTGAGCATTGTTTCTGACCATGTCCATCCCTTTATGACCACCATGTACCCATCCTCTGATGGCTACTTCCAG
>JAAGKR010000960.1:50209-61381 GCA_011419295.1 Clarias macrocephalus
TGCAGCAAAGCATTTGTGAAGCCACAACACGCACAACCTTGAGGCGGATGGGCGACAACAGCAGAAGACCCCACCGGGTACCACTCATCTCCACTACAAATAGGAAAAAGAGGCTACAATTTGCATGAGCTCACCAAAATTGGACAGTTGAAGGCTGGAAAAAAGTTGCCTGGTCTGATGAGTCTCGATTTCTGTTTAGACATTCAAATGGTAGAGTCAGAATTTGGCGTAAACAGAATGAAAACATGGATCCATCATGCCTTGTTACCACTGTGCAGGCTGGTGGTGGTGGTGGTGTAATGGTGCGGGGGATCTTTTCTTGGCACACTTTAGGCCCCTTAGTGCCAATTGGGCATCGTTTAAATGCCACGTCCTACCTGAGCATTGTTTCTGACCATGTCCATCCCTTTATGACCACCATGTACCCATCCTCTGATGGCTACTTCCAGCAGGATAATGCACCATGTCACAAAGCTTGAATCATTTCAAATTGGTTTCTTGAACATGACAATGAGTTCACTGTACTAAAATGGCCCCCACAGTCACCAGATCTCAACCCAATAGAGCATCTTTGGGATGTGGTGGAACGGGAGCTTTGTGCCCTGGATGTGCATCCCACAAATCTCTGCAAGATGCTGCAAAATCAACTGCAAGATGCTCTCCTATCAATGTGGGCCAACGTTTCTAAAGAATGTTTTCAGCACCATTGTTGAATCAATGCCACATAGAATTAAGGCAGTTCTGAAGGCAAAAGGGGGTCAAACACAGTATTAGTATGGTGTTCCTAATAATCCTTTAGGTGAGTGTATATATTAGCAAACATTATTATCACACCGATGACCTTTATTTGTTTTATTGTCTTTAATTGTATATATAAATTTTGATCGTCCATTAGTACAGTGGAACCTCGGATTGCGAGTAATTTGGTTTACGAGTGTTCCGCAAAACCGAGAAAAGATTTTAATAAATTTTTAATCGGAAACCGAGCAAGTATTAGTTAACGAGCGCCGAGTATCATGTATCACGCATGCGACTCTTATTTTGACACCGAGCGGCAAGTGGTCACAACTGAGCCAAGGATTTTTCTCTCTCTCTTGCGCTGCGGGAATTATGGGTAATCGTCTCCCCTGCTGCGTCTTAGTGCTCGTCTCTTACTGGTATAATCAACATCTCCCTCTCTCTTCTGTGTGTGCGCGCGTAATTTGACACTGTGCCCCACACACACACACACACACACTTTACTCATGTTAGTTGTGAAACTTAAAAAGCGAGGTGTGGGAGGGAGGAGGTGTTTACTGTTTAAGACAAGGCGAGGGGCTAATTCCACACACACACACACACATACAAATACATGGCGCCTGCGCGCACAAATGGAAACACTTATCTGTTTGGATTTATTTTTACTTTTTTAAAATGTTAAGTGCAGGTTAATTTGTTTTATTTTTACTTTATATATTTTATTAATTATTTTTATGTATTTATTGTTTTTGGCTGTGGAACGAATAATTATTTCTTATGGGAAAATTCTATTTGGTTTACGAGTGTTTTTGGAATACGAGCCCCCTTCCAAAACGAATTATGCTCGTAATCCAAGGTTCCACTGTACTGTATATACAGTAGAATATTAGACGGCATAGTGGCTTAGTGGTTAGCGCTGGACCCTGGAATTGCCTGTACAGGGTCTGGGTTCAATTCCCACCTCGGGCTCCATGTGCATGGAATTTGCATGTTCTCCTCATGTTTGGTGGGTTTCCCCGGGTACCCTGGTTCCCTCCAACAGTCCAAAAACATGCAGATTAGGCTAATTGGTGTTCTCAAATTGCCCATAGTATGAATGACCGTGTATGTGTGTGTGCTCTGGGATGGATTGGCACTCCGTCCATTGTATCCCAGAGGCATCTGCGACTCCGTACACAATGAAAAGTGGTACAGATGATGAGTATATGGAATACTGTTATAATTTGACCCCTTTTTAGGTGCATGGATCTGAGCCTGTTTAGTTGGCATTGGGTAGAAAATAAGGTAAATGCTAAATATTTAAACAAGGATACACTTATCGCAGAGGGAATCTGTTTCCAAACATTATAGTGACTACATCAAAGATCTTCAGATAGACATACTGAAGCATACTGTAGAATTTATTTTGTCTGGTAAAAGGTTAAGGCTCTGGGATGCTGATCAGGTGGTCGGGGGTTTAAGCCCCAGTGCAGCTTCCTAATCAGGTTATGTGAAAAAAATATATATACCGTATATCAAAGATGTGACAAATAATTGAGTCTTAATTTGAATCCTAAATTCCTAATAGAGAGTATCTTCAGTCCATCTCATTATGAGCCTGGTATTAATTGCCCAGTACAGAATGTTCACTAACAGCACCATTAATTAAAACTAATTACATTATAGTATTGTAGATACACTGCCTGGCGCAAAAATACAAATAAATAAGCACATATTTACGGGGCTTTGACTGGATCATTAGTGCAGGGATTAATATGCTTCAGCTGGCAAACAAATTTTAATCCTAACTGGTGCAAGAAGTCTGAGAATATATCAACTGGTCTTGCCCACTTTTTGTGTTATTTACTGGCCTGTTTTGAGCAAAGAGAACAACTAAGGAGATTGCTGAAACTGCTGGAATTGGCAAACTGATATGAAAACCAATTGTTAGTGAGACTATCCTGAAACAAAGGGGCTACAGTTTGCAAGGGGCTTTGGAGTCCTGGAAAAAGGTCATGTGATCTTTTTCACGAGTCCAGATTGACCCTATTCTAGAGCGATGTGTACGTCAGGGTAAGAAGAGAAGTGCATGAAGTGAGGCACCATGCACACTGTTCACTGTACAAGCCTCTGGATGCAGCGTTATGGTCCTGTGATCTGGTTATCAGGGATCAGTTTAAAGTTCTGATCAGTTCAAATGAGATTCTTGAATATTTTTGATACATTTAGGGTAGAAAAAAAATAAAAATAAAAAATTAGGAAAGACCATGGAATTAGAATTAGAACTTTTTGACTGGTACTGTACTGTACTGTGTAAAAGTTAGTGCCCCCTCTTTTAATTCTATGTTTTGATATAAAAACATCATCAGGTCTTACTATAAATCAAGTACAACATGTAACTTTTTTTCACTATGTCATTATTTATTTAACAAAAACAGTGCCAAAAAAAAGATGCGGGTGAATACTCTGCTTTACTACATGAATTCACTCTGCTTTACAACATTGTGGTTTTTGGGCATTCGCATATGCACAGCTCTGATAAGGTCCTGCCACAGCATTTCATTTTGGTTGAGGTCTGGATTTTGACAAGGCCATTACAAACACCTTGAGTCTTTTATTTTTACAGCCATTCTGATGTAGATTTGCTGATGTGCTTCGGATCATTGTCCTGTTGTATGATCCAATATCGACCAGGCTTGAGCCTCACCCCTCCACCGCCGTTGGTGTTTTCGCCAAACATTGCACTGAGCATTAAGACCAAAAACTCCACTTTGGTCTCATCTGTCCATAGGAGATTGTTCCAGTAGCCATGTGATTTGTTCAGATAGTAGTTTTGCTAATTTCAGTCGTGCTTCCGTGATCTTTTTAGAGATTGCTTTCTCCTGGCAATCCTTCCAAACTGTACTTGCTCAGTCTTCTTCTAATTGTGCCGTCAGGAAGCGTTTAACATGCTCAGTGAGGCCTGAATGTGATCTGAAATGGTTTATTTTCTGGTCTATTTGTATCTCTTGGAGCATTGCACAGTCTCTGACGTGTGGGTGAGTGTGCACAGACGTCCACTCCTGGGAAGATTGGCAATTGTCTTGAACATTTCCAACTAGTACGCTGCACTCCTAATAGTTCGGAAATGGTTTTATAACCCCCTTCCAGATTGATGTGCAGCAGCAATTGCTTCTCTAAGACCACTGATTATGTCTTTTCCTCTTGGCACCGTGTTAACACACACCTGATTGCTCCAGACTGCCAAAACCTTCTGCTTTTATGGAGGTCTGCACACCTGCTGATGATCAATTAACCAAGATTACTTTTAGCACCTGGCTGCAACTTACCCTCTTAAATCCTGTGGGAGCAGTAAGGGGGTACGTAGTGTTTTTTTTTCACTGCACCATTATTTATTTAATAAAAATAAAGCCAAAAAAAATTATATTTATGCTGTTGTTTGTCTAAGGTTGTGTTTATGTGATAACAAGATCCGCTACCATGAGATGATTTTAATTATGTTAAAAGACACTAAAAGAAAACATAGAATCAAAAGAGGGGGCACTAACTTATCTATAGCACTTTTAAAATGCCAGTGGGCCATAAACTCATGTTTTAAATGCACAATATAATCTTTGAAGTTTCTACAGGTCTTACAGTTGATGAAAAATGAAGTGGAACGGAAGATGGTTCCTTAGCAACCCTGTTAATTATGAGACATGGCATAGGAGAAAAACAACTATTAAATCCCAGTGTTTTTTTTTTTTTTTTTTATTGTGTTGAAGATAACACCTTAACCTTGAATAAACTACTTTACTGCTGAGTGTTACTCAACAGGATTGAGCGAAGAGTGCCTTTGCAGAGAGGAATCCTTGTGTGTGTGAACAGAGTATATAACAGTATATTTGCAAGCTGTTTATTGAACAAATCATAAAAAGTCATGGCCCAGGATGCACAGGTAGCGCACTTAGACATCAGAACTGATGTACAGTAGGAGCAAAAAAACAAAGGGATAATATAGGCGTAGCGGAGAGCAAAGTCGAATAAACCAAGCAAAGTTTAAAACTCAACAAAGTACACGTCTCGCACAATGCACGAACAGAATCCCAATGCCAAGACAAAATGATCTTGTAAGATTTCTGGTATCTGTTCACCTGTCTGTAGTAAAGTTATACTCAGACTTCCATAGATTTAAAATGGTTTGGAAATATTGTTTTATTTTGACTACAACTGGCAGTTTAACACATGCAGTCTCTCAGCACGCAGTCGAAATCTGTGCTAGTGTAGTGTAGCTAAGAGTGATTTCCTCCCAATTTGATTCTTTCGCTGTCAAACTGTCACACCGCAACTGCAGCTTTGACTGCATCATCATCAAAATGGAGAAAAGGTCCTGAATGGAGTAGGGCATAAATTTTCCAGGACATATAAAACATATATGTATTTTGACCTTCTTTGTCAGCTTTGTCCTACATTGATCAGCCAATGCAGTAAAACATTACCAGATCAAACCCACCTAGGTTCTTGTGCCCCCAGCAAGCGGGTCAGGGGCCTTGAACTCTTGATGCTCTCTTGACTTGATGCTCTTCTATCGTGGCCACCACTGACTTTTTCTGTGGGATCGAACCGGATAAGCCAGTCTTTGGTCACTGTGGGCATGGTTGAGCCTTGAGTGCCCATGATCCTGTCACCAGTTTACTGTTCCAGTATATAGTTGATTTCCCAATGTTAATGTATCAATATTGTGTGGTGTTAATATTATGGCTGTTAGTAATGTTAATATTGTTATTGATATTGTTATTAATACTTTAATGAAACAAGTTGTTTCATGGCACCGGGCAAATTTTGACGCAAAAAAGAGGGTACAGTGGTAACTCGCTTATTAATTTTCTCCTTAAGAAATGAAATTTAGCAAGTAATTTGCATCGGCATATGAAGCACTTTCAGCGTACGAGCGAACAAATTGAGCTGAACTAAACGACGGCTAAGTTGCGTCTACGTCCGGGAGTCGTTTAAAACTTGTTTGGGGCCTCCGAGTGGTGCAGTGGTAAAGCGCTCGCCCTATCATCCGAAGATCGCAGGTTCGAATCCCAGGTGGTGCTGTAACCTCTCACAGCCGGAGGCCTAGAGAGAGCTGATTGGCCGAGCTCTCTCAGAGGGGAAGGATTAGAGGTACTTGGTGCTCCCACATTAATCACGGCTCTACAGCCAATCAGGGGCTTCCGTGAGCTCACGCAAGCGGAAGGAGCGGATAGCGCTGTGTTACGCCACTCCCAACGGTGTGTGAGCGAGGAGTTCGAAAAGAGGCGGCCGGCTGGCGTCACGTGGTTCGGAGGAAACACGTGATAGTCCTCTGCCCTCCTAGTGACAGGGAGGAATTGGACACGACTAAATTAGGGAGAAAATCGGGGAAAAATCCCAAAAAAAAAAAAAACTTGTTTGCAACAAATTTTATGAATGTACAATCTACAAATTTACAGATTTACAAGTTATAATGAAATTAAATTTAAATAGACATCTTGTATACTCATAATAAAACTGTAAAGGTCCCGTGTCTTTAATGCATGTCTGTGCATTAAAGATATTTGTGAAAAAAAAAATTGTGGGAACGTAAGATGAGTAGTAGAACACATCTAGATGTTTTTCGGAATTTTTGTTTTGTCTGTCTGTCTGTCTGTGCATGCATCACGTAGAAACTACTGAACAAATTTAAATTTGGTTTTCACAGGTGTATTTGGCCGAGAGGTTTAACATATACTGTAGGCTTTGTTTAATCTCGATCGGCAACGGGGAAGAGAAGATACGCTACTTTGAACTTTAGATAGAAAACGGCCTTATATCATAAAAAAAAAGTTAAATAAATAAATAAAAAATGAACCTTGGAAAAATCATTAGCTCATCTTAAAATTCACCAGATGGCGCTGTGCATTTTTTAAAATCCGCTTATGAGCGTGCAATTCAAATCTACTCGATAACCGCGATCTCACGCCTTCATTTTGCGCACGGTACGATAACGTCAAATTTTTAGTTCATTCCAAAATTCAACAGATGGCGCTGTACATTTTTTAAATGCGTTCATGTCGGTGCAATTAAATTCCATGCAATTTCTCGCGGCCACATCTCGTATATAATGTGTACAAATGTTATGGCTTGATCATAAGTTAATTTGTCGGAGATTGTCATTGTATATTCATAACACAGAAACTTTCTTTGCGATTCATTGTTTGTTTAATTCTGCTTGTCACTTGCAATGTGTGCAAAAGTTTACACACATCCTTATGTTGTTGATGTCGTTCAAAGTCACCTTCTTTCAGGTCCAGAAGAGAGAGAAAAAAAAAAAAAACTTAACTGTAAAAACATCCTAAATGCACCGTTATCGTGCAAAGCTAGCTAAACACAGATACTCACGGCACCCACGGAACCGTGTAAGCCAACTCCAGCTCACGGCCCAGTGCTCTAATTGATTATTAGTGAGAAAAACCAATTACGGAAAAAAATACAATTAGTCCTTCCTTTGATGGGGTACAGTGGACAGCTGACCCTCGGGAGAGAAAATAAATCAACAGCAGTGAGAGGTTGCCTTTAACTGCCGCAGCTGTTTAGTGCCTTGATTAAATCCATTGCACTTCTCACTTAACGGGAAAAAAAAAAAAAAACAATTATGTGCATGTCGATCAGAGCTCTTCAAAGGCCAGGAAAACTAATTAACCTCGGGCGTCAAGATATTTTAAACGTAGCTGTCGAGTGGACTGCCGCAGATGCGATCGCACTGTGAGAAATGTGATGATTATCTATTTTTGGACACCTGTGGCATTAAATTCTCCTGCCAGACACATTCATCCGTCATTGTTTGGAGGTTTTAGGTGCAAATATTTGATGAGGCTAAGACACAGTCACTCTCTACCTAACGCCTGGATTTATGGATCCATGTCAAATACCATTACTGTGATATTAAGTAAGTATTGGACTGTGGGTACACGCGGCACTTCCTCGGGTGCTTTTATTACTGTGGAGCGACAGCAACGAACTCATCCAAGTGTTTCTGGACACAGCAGCGATTAGCGTGATGGGACGAAATAGTGGAAGAAAAATCTTTCCTTTAGGTCAGTTTACTGTATATTCAACAATATTTGCACATTTCAATTTTTTTGGCAAACTGCTAAAGCATATTTCGTGCATTTTTAATTTTTTTTTTTTTTTCTGTCACAGAGGTGTTAAAAAGCAGGAATGCCAAAATATTCTGTCGCAGTTGTTTTTTGTTTATATCGGTGTGAATTTCTGTGCGATTTTGCAGAACCACTCATTGATTTTGTCACAATAGTGAAATCAGCCTGCAGGTGTGTTTGTGGTCAGTGAAGCAGGCAAATTTAGGATCGATAAGATGTTGGTTGAGTTTTAATCAGTTATAATAACAGCCACATGAGACTATTATCATAAGTGCCTCATGGATCTCGAAGCGCAGCAAAACCGGTGTAGTGATACAGTATACGAGAGCGAGAGGAAAAAGGAGAAATAATGATTTGGAAGTAGATCAGAAGGTTACACTCACTCATTCACTCTCTCACTCAGTCACTCATTCGTCGTCTATACTGTACAAGGGGTCGGCAACCTGCACCTCCGGAGCCACATGAGGCTCTTTTATATCCCTCTGTGGATTTGGGAAAGAAATAAATGAGTATTTGATTAAAATTTATTTTAGTTCATTTTATGTCATTCTAAATTTGAAGGTTATGGTGATCTTGTGACGTTAAAATAAAACGTGTTCAATTTTTTGTCGCTCAAAATATGCGACACATTCCGGTACATGATGTATATAAATAGTCCATTTTTATGCAGGTTATCGCACGCTCCGGTACACACGGTAAAGGGATGATGTCACGCAGATGCAGACGGCATTTTTGGTTTGCTGCGGGTGGGAAATTCAAGTTCGTTTTTTATTTCATTAATACGAGGAGGATTCATGAAAAAGAGTTTTTGTTGCATACAGAAATAAAATTTCGTTTCCCTGTAGCAGTTCATTTATTTCATAAATGCAACACACTATAGTTATTTTTTTTTAGATAAATATAAATGTTTAAAATATATATATACTGGCTCACAGTGTGTTTTTTTTTTTTTTTTCTGTGGGAAACGGCTCCAAATGGCTCTTTGAGTGGTTGGTCTGTACCACTGAAGCCTATCTCGGGAGACTTGAGGCAGGCGGGGTACATCATGGACAGGGTGCCAATCCATCACAGGGCTTACACACACACACACACACACATTCACACACTACGGGCATGTCTTTGGACTGTGGGAGGAAACCCACCAAGCACGGGGAGAACATGCAAACTCCGTGCACACAGAGACGGGAGTCGAGCCTGGCCGGGGATCGAACCTCGACCCTGGCGGTGCAAGGCGACGGTGCTAACCAGAAGGTTACACTATAAGATCGAGTTACCACAGTAGATACATTACAGTACTGTATGTACACTACAGTATCCCACATGGCTTTGTTTATTAAATAACAAACATGGGGTTGAAACAATGTTGAAAATCCGTCGGGCATTGAAATAAAAAAATAATAATAATAATAATGAAGGATAATGAAAATAAATGACAATCAGGAAGGAGTGTTATATTTACCAGATGATGAACATTTAATGACACATTTTATTAACACTTTTTTTTTCTTTTTAAATTAGACACACATAAAAACTTGTAACAGGTGTGTGTGGGTGGGCGCTAACTCGCTGCAGGTGCTACAATGTCCTGGCTGTCTATAAGGTCCCTGCTTTTTTCACAGTGAAAATGAATGTAGTCTTTGTCGCAGTCTATCATGCAAACAATGCTGCAAATTTAATAAATGCATACTAAAATGCACACACACACACACACACACACACACACACACACACACACCAGTCAAAAGCTTGGACACATCTTCTTATATCGAACACAGTATGACTGCAGATCAATTTATAAGTTTTCCATTATCACGACCTGTTGAATCCAAGTGAATACAAGTAAAATTAAATTGAATCATAAATGCATATAAATTGGTATAAAAAAGAAATAATGCAGTTGGATTTTCATGACGCATTGACTTTTGCTCTAAAACACAGCCACGGCAAGTCACGGCTTGCCTAAAAGTTGGAAGTGTTTAAAGAAAGGTATGTTGAAGATTATTTGGCAAAATGAGTTTTAAAAAATGGCATTTTTGGTATTTTGCTGTCAAACCGTCCCCATGTTTGTCCAGACAATGAATGGATACATCAGTGGTAGTTTGCTTGGGGGGGACAATATGTCCATTTGGACAAGCAGCAGACATACACACAAAGCTTACACCATGAGTGTCTTCCGTTTCTTCACATAATTTCATTATATTATTCACTATATATAGATTTGAAGGGCTGCACCGTCTTTGCATTGGCCAGGCCAACGCTATTTAATTTGTAATCGTGGCAGATGGGAGGATGATAATCTGGACGCCTCTCACCATGCATTCGTAGAGTCGCTCTACTGTAGCTTTCACACAAACTTACAGAGGCAAGATATCCGCCCTCAATTAGTCCTTCTTTATACAGAGTAGCGAGGCATTGATTACTTAAGCAGGATAATTGCGCAAATTTAGTGCTAAATTGGCTCTCTATATGCATTACAGATGTAAACCAATCTCATTTTGTACTGGATTCCTGATCTGGCTGGATGGACCAACGAGTGTTGTTTCATCTTCTGTATGCGTTCCTCGGAGAGTGGTACTTAAGTTAACTGGAACTGTCAACGTGATGGGTCTTCCTGCTTTGCTTGAACGAAGCCATCTTTCCCATGTGTAAAGGGAGACAGTGAGAATTTCACCGACGACACGACCCATGGCAACTGATAATGCCGTACACAGCAGACTGGGGGGGGTGCAGGGGGTGGGGTATCAGGACTACAAGGCTGTTTTCCAAGTCCCTGATTGGCTTTAAAAGTAGCAATAGGAAGCCAGGAACACATCAGTTATATTACAATCCGTCCTACCTATCGGTCAGAGAAGTCGATTGTCCGAGTGTGCTCTAGAGCTTCAGCTTGGAAAAACATGGAGGTCATATTGGAGGTCAAATCTCTGAATTTGGTAAGCACATGAAGATGATTCATACGAGTTATTTTTCAACCTACAGTATAGTGTAGGTCAGCTGCTACTTATCAAATAATATAAAATCTTATCAAAAAGTAAATAATGCAAACTAAGTGCAAAATGCTAATCATTTAGGTGGTCAAAGGTGGCCTCAGGGCTTTGACGACTTACATCAAATAAATTCCCCTATTCAGGAACGCAGCCATGGATCAACACTGCTTTTTAAAAATGCATTTCCCTTAACGGGCATGTATTATGCAAAATTCACTTTTTACTCATTTTTGGTCTCCAGTGTATGTGTGTGTGTGTGTGTGTGTGTGTGTGTGTGTGTGTGTGTGTGTGTGTGTGTGTGTGTGTGTGTGTGTGTGTGTGTGTGTGTG